>JAUMJK010001328.1:0-25099 GCA_033558105.1 Coccyzus lansbergi | reverse complement strand
AAACCGAGACGCTGGGTGACGTCACCGGTTACCAGGCAGAGCATAGGGGCGGCGGCTGTGCCGCAGAGGCTGTCGGGCTCGCGGCGGACCCGGGCTCTGGATTGAGGGGATTCCAGGTGTAAATAAACTGAAATCTAAGGAAATTCGGATTTAAATCGGATTCTGACCGCGATGTTCTTCACCTGCGGCCCCAACGAGGCGATGGTGGTGTCGGGTGAGTCGGGGGAGGCCCCAAAAGCCGCAGGTTTCGCCCCAAAACCTGCGTTTCCCCCCCCCCCCCCCCCCCCCCCCCCCAAAAAAAAAAACCCGGAATTGACCCAAAATTCCTGGATTTTTGCCTCAAAATTGGTGTCTTCAGGCTTCTGCCGCAGCCCTCCCGTCATGGTGGCCGGAGGGAGGGTGCTGGTCGTGCCCTGCCTGCAGCAGATCCAGCGGTGAGGGCGCTGGGAGGCACTGGGAGGCACTGGGATGGGATTGGGAGGCACTGGGAGGGGATTGGAAGGGACTGGGATGGACTGGGAGGGGGTTGGAAGGGACTGGGATGGACTGGGAAGGGGTTTGAGGGCGCTGGGATGGACTGGGAGAGGAGTGGGATGGACTTGGGGGGAATGGAAGGGACTGGGATGGACTGGGAGGGGATTGGAAGGGACTGGGATGGACTGGGAGGGGGTTGGAAGGGACTGGGATGGACTGGGAAGGGGTTTGAGGGCACTGGGATGGACTGGGAGAGGAGTGGGATGGACTTGGGGGGAATGGAAGGGACTGGGAGGGGATTGGAAGGGACTGGGAGGGAGTTTGAGGGCACTGGGATGGACTGGGAGGGGATGAGGAGTGGACTGGGATGGACTGGGAAGGGGTTTGAGGGCACCGGGATGGACTGGGAGGGGATTGGAAGGGACTGGGATGGACTGGGAGGGGGGTTGAGGGCACTGGGAAGGGATTGGAAGGGACTGGGATGGACTGGGAGAGGGTTTGAGGGCACTGGGATGGACTGGGAGGGGATTGGGAGGCACTGGGATGGACTGGGAGGGGGTTTGAGGGCACTGGGAGGAACTGGGAGGGGATTGAAAGGGACTGGGAGGGAGCTTGAGGTCACTGGGATGGACTGGGAGGGGATTGGGAGGCACTGGGAAGGGATTGGGAGGCACTGGGATGGACTGGGAGGGGATTGGGAGGCACTGGGATGGACTGGGAGGGGATTGGGAGGCACTGGGATGGACTGGGAAGGGGTTTGAGGGCATTGGGATGGACTGGGAAGGGATTGGGAGGGACTGGGATGGACTGGAAGGGGTTTGAGAGCACTGGGAGGGGGTGGAAGGGACTGGTTTGGACTGGGAGGGGATTGGAATGGACTGGGAGGAGATTTGAGGGCACTGGGATGGACTGGGAGTGGGTGGAAGGGACTGGAAGTGGGTTTGAGGGCACTGGGATGGACTGGGAGGGGATTGGGAGAGACTGGGATGGACTGGGATGGGATTTGAGGGCACTGGGATGGACTGGGATATACTGGGAGGGCACTGGGATGGCCTGGGAGGGGATTGGAAGGGACTGGGAGGGAGTTTGAGGGCACTGGGATGGACTGGGAAGGGGTTTGAGAGCACTGGGAGGGGGTGGAAGGGACTGGGATGGACTGGGAGTGGATTGAAAGGGACTGGGAGGGGGTTTGAGGGCACTGGGATGGACTGGGAGGGGGTTGGAAGAGACTGGGATGGACTGGAAGGGGACTGAGAGGAACTGAGATATACTGGGAAGGCACTGGGGTGGACTGGGAGGGGTTTTGAGGGCACTGGGATGGACTGGGAGGGGTTTTGAGGGCACTGGGATGGACTGGGAGGGGATTGGAAGGGACTGGGATGGACTGGGAGGGGTTTGAGAGCACTGGGGTGGACTGGGAGGGGTTTTGAGGGCACTGGGATGGACTGGGATGGACTTGGAGGTGTGGGGGAGACACTGGGCTGGACTGGGTTATGCTGGGAGCGACTGGGAGCTGGTTTGGAGGGGGTTGGGGGCACTGGGGTGGGTTGGGCTGGTTTGTACTGGTTTATACTGGTTTCGCCAGGATCTCCCTGAACACGCTGACCCTGAACGTGAGGAGCGAGAAGGTTTATACCCGTCATGGGGTCCCCATCTCCGTCACCGGCATCGCTCAGGTGAACTGGGACAGACTGGGAGGCACTGGGATGGACTGGGAGAGGCTTTGAGGGCACTGGGAGGGACTGGGATGCACTGGGAGGGGATGAGGAGTGGACTGGGATGCACTAGGAGGGAATTAGAGTGGACTGGGATGGACTGGGAGGGGATTAGAGTGGACTGGGATGGACTGGGAAGGGATTAGGAGTGGACTGGGCTGTACTGGGATGAACTGGGAGGGAGTTTCAAGCCCCACCTTGGCTGTGGGCCCCACCCGCTCTTAAAGCGGCAACGCTTCTTTAAAGAGGCAACGGCCCTTAAAGCACTAAAGGTCCTTAAGGTTGATGGGGCTCAGGGTGGGCCCCACCTCGCAGTCTATGGTGGGGAATGCGTCCTCTTAAAAGGGCGATGCCCTTTCAAGCGTTGAGGTGTGTGTTGAGCTTTAATGGGTCTTAAAGCGGCGATGGCAGCAGGAGGGGGAGTGTGGAGTGGATCTGGATTCAGGTGGGAGTTCCCCATGGGAAGTGAATCCGGATGTGGCTCCAGATTCAGTTCCGAGTTCAACTTGTGCCTCCGGATTCAGCTCTAGGTGTGACTCTGGATTCAGCTCTGGGCGTGAATCCAGATGTGGCTCCGGATTTGGGCCCAAGTGAATGTTGTGGGTGGGAAACGTCTCTAGGTGTGAATCCAGATTTGGCTCCAGATTTGGCTCTGAGTGGGTGGGAAGCGGTTCTGGGAGTGACTCCATATTGGGCTCTGGGTGTCACTCTGGATCTGGCTCCGGGTGCAACTCTGGGTGTGACTCCAGTTTGGACTCCAGGTGTTTCCCTGGATCCAGCTCCAGGAGTGACTCTGGTTTGTGCTCCAGGTGTCACTCTGGCTCCAGCTCCAGGTGTGACTCTGGATCTAGCTCCGGGAGTGACTCCGTTTTGTGCTCTGGGTGTCACTCTGGGTCCAGCTCCGGGTGTGACCTTGGATCCGGCTCCGGGTCTGACTCTGGCTCCAGCTCCGGGTGTCACTCTGGCTCCAGTTCCAGGTGTGACCTTGGATCCGGCTCCGGGTGTCACTCTGGCTCCACCTTTGGGTGTGACTCCAGTTTGGGCTCCAGGTGTCACTCTGGCTCCGGCTCCAGGAGTGACCCTGGATCCAGCTCCAGGTTTGACTCCAGTTTGTGCTCCGGCTGTGACCCTGGATCCAGCTCTGGGTGTGACTCTGGATTGGGCTCCAGGTGTCACTCTGGATCCAGCTCTGGGAGTGACTCCGGTTTGTGCTCCGGGTATGACCCTGGATCCGGCTCCAGGTGTCACTCTGGCTCCAGCTCCGGGTGCCACTCTGGCTCCAGCTCCAGAAGTGACACTGGATCCAGCTCCGGGTGTCACTCTGGCTCCAGCTCCAGAAGTGACACTGGCTCCAGCTCCGGGTGTCACTCTGGCTCCAGCTCCAGAAGTGACACTGGATCCAGCTCCGGGTGTCACTCTGGCTCCAGCTCCAGGTGCAGCTCTGGCTCCAGCTCCAGAAGTGGCCCTGGATCCAGCTCCGGGTTTGACTCCAATTTGTGCTCCGAGTGTGACTCCGGATCCAGCTCCGGGAGTGACTCCGGATCCTGCTCCGGATTTGACTCCGGCTTTGCCTTTGGCTTCAGGTGAAGATCCAGGGCCAGAACAAGGAGATGCTGGCGGCCGCCTGCCAGATGTTCCTGGGCAAGTCGGAGAGCGAGATTGGCCACATCGCCCTCGAGACCCTGGAGGGCCACCAGAGAGCCATCATGGCCCACATGACCGTCGAGGTAGCCACCGGCCCCTTCCTGCTAGCCACGGGCCCTCTGGGACTGGCCACAACCGCCCTGGGTGGTAGCCACGCTCCCTGGGAACCAGGTCACCCATCTGGGGTGGTAGCTGCAGCCCCCAGGGTGGTAGCCACAGCTCCTAGGGTGGTAGCCATGGACCCTAGATTGGTAGCCACAGCTGCTAGGGTGGTAGCCATGGACCCTAAGGCAGTAACCGCAGACCCTGGGATGGTAGCCACAGACCCTGGGATGGTAACCACAGCTCCTAGGGTGGTAGCCATGGACTCTACAGGGGTAGCCACAGCCCCCAGGGTGGTAGCCATGGACTCTACAGGGGTAGCCACAGCTCCTAGGATGGTAGCCATGGACCCCAGATTGGTAGCCACAGCTCCTAGGGTGGTAGTCATGGACTCTACAGGGGTAGCCACAGCTGCTAGGGTGGTAGCCATGGACCCTAGACTGGTAGTCCCAGCCCCCAGGGTGGTAGCCATGGACCCTAAGGCAGTAGCCACGGCCCCTGGGACAGTAGCTGCAGCCCTCAGAGTGGTAGCCACTGCTCCTAGGGTGGTAGTCACGGACCCTAGATTGGTAGCCACAGCCCCCAGGGTGGTAGCTGCAGCCCCTGGGGTGGTAGCCACAGCCCCTAGATTGGTAGCCACAGCCCCCAGGGTGGTAGTCGCAGCCCCTAGGGTGTCAGCTGCAATCCCCAGGGTGGTAGCCATGGACCCTAGATTGGTAGCCACGGACCCCAGGGTGGTAACCAAGGACCCTAGCTTGGTAGCCACAGCCCCCAGGGTGGTAGCCATGGACCCTAGCTTGGTAGCCACAGCTCCTAGGGTGGTGGCCACGGTCCCCTTGGTCCTGGCAGGAGATCTACAAGGACCGTCAGAAGTTCTCGGAGCAGGTGTTCAAGGTGGCCTCCTCGGACCTGGTGAACATGGGCATCAGCGTCGTCAGCTACACCCTCAAGGACATCCACGACGATCAGGTGGCCGCAGGGCTGGGGACACCTGGGACGGGGACACCGGGGCTGGGGACACCCGGAGGGGATGGGGACACATGGAGAGATGGGGACATCGGGGCTTGGGAGCCACCAAGAGGGATGGGGACATCGGAGAGGGTTGGGGACACCAGGGCTGGGGATACCGGAGAGGGTTGGGGACACCCAGAGGGTTGGGGACACCAGGGCTTGGGACACCGGAGAGGGTTGGGGACACTGGAGAGGGCTGGGGACACCAGGAAGGGCTGGGGACAGTAGGAAGGGATGAGGACATCAGGGCTTGGGAGCCACCAAGAGGGATGGGGACATCGGAGAGGGTTGGGGACACTAGGAAGGGATGAGGACATCAGGGTAGGGAACCCGCCAAGAGGGATGGGGACATCGGAGAGGGTTGGGGACACTAGGAAGGGATGAGGACATCAGGGTAGGGAACCCGCCAAGAGGGATGGGGACATCGGAGAGGGTTGGGGACACCTGGAGGGTTGGGGACGCCTGGGAATGGGACCCACCAGGAGGGGATGGGGACATCAGGAAGGGCTGGAGACCCACCAAGAGACATGGGGACACTGGAGAGGGTTGGGGACCCACCAAGAGGGTTGGGGACACCAGGAAGGGGTTGGGGACACCTGGAGGGCTGGGGACACCAGGGATCAGACCCACCAAGAGAAACAGGGACATCGGGAAGGGCTGGGGACACACCAAGAGGGTTGGGGACACCAGGAAGGGGCTGGGGACACCAGGGCTGGGGACATTGGAGAGGGCTGGGGACACCCGAAGGGTCGGGGACACCCGGGAATGGGACCCACCAAGAGATGTGGGGACATCGGAGAGGGTTGGGGACACCAGGAAGGATTGGAGACACATGGAGGGCTGGGGACACCAGGGCTGGGGACCCACCAAGAGATGTGGGGACACCAGGAAGGGTTGGGGACCTACCAAGAGGGTTGGGGACACCAGGAAGGGTTGGGGACACCAGGAGGGGTTGGGGACACCTGGGAGTGGGGACCCACCAAGAGGTCTGGGGACACTGTAGAGGGTTGGGGACACCAGGAAGGGATGGGGACACATGGAGAGATGGGGACATCGGGGCTTGGGACCCACCAAGAGATGTGGGGACATCAGAGAAGATTGGGGACACCAGGAAGGGATTGGGGACACATGGAGGGCTGGGGACACCAGAGAGGGGTTGGGGACACCAGAGAGGGGTTGGGGATATCAGGGGTTGGGACACCAGAGAGGGTTGGGGACACCAGAGAGGGTTGGGGACACACCAAGAGGGCTGAGGACATTGGAGAGGGCTGGGGACACCAGGGCTTGGGACACCAGAGAGGGTTGGGGACACCAGGAAGGGTTGGGGACACCTGGAGGGCTGGGGACACAAGGGCTAGAGACCCACCAGGAGATGTGGGGACATCAGAGAGAGCTGGGGACATCGGGGCTGGAGACCCACCAAGAGAAACGGAGACATCAGAGAGGGTTGGGGACGCCAGGAAGGATTGGGGACACCTGGAGGGATGGGGACGTCAGGGCTTGGGACCCACCAAGAGATGTGGGGACATTGGAGAGGGTTGGGGACCTACCAAGAGGGTTGGGGACACCAAGAAGGGGCTGGGGACACCAGGGCTTGGGACCCACCAAGAGGACTGGGGACACACAGAGGGCTGGGGACCCACCAAGAGTTGTGGGGACACCAGGAAGGGTTGAGGACATTGAGGGACCAAGAGGGATGAGGACATTGGAGAGGGCTGGGGACACACAGAGGGCTGGGGACACGAGGGCTGGGGACCCACCAAGAGGGTTGGGGACACCAGGAAGGGCTGGGGACACAAGGGCTGGAGACCCACCAAGAGGGCTGGGGACATTGGAGAGGGTTGGGGACACCAGGAAGGGCTGGGGACACCAGGGCTGGGGACCCACCAAGAGGGCTGGGGACACCAGGCCTGGGGAGGGGACATTGGAGAGGGCTGGGGACACCGGGAGGGGTTGGGGACATTGGAGAGGGACAGGGACCCAAGGACGAGCTGGGGACACCAAGGACAGAGACTCACTAAGAGGGTTGGGGACACCAGGAGGGGCTGGGGACACCAGGGCTGGGGACATGAAGGCTGGAGTTCCACCAAGAGGGTCTTGGGGGTGAGGGGGGAGCTGTGGTGGTTGGTGGTGCTGGTGTCCGGGTGGTGACATTGTCCCCTGTGTCCCCAGGACTACCTGCACTCCCTGGGGAAGGGTCGGACGGCTCAGGTTCAGCGCGATGCTCGCGTCGGGGAGGCCGAAGCCAAGAGAGACGCCGGCATCCGCGTCAGTGTCCCCAAAGTGTCCCCAAGGCCCTCAACCTCCACCTCTGACCCTTCAAACCTCCTGGTGTCTCTCAACCTCCATTTCTGACCCTTCAATGTCCTTAAAGTGTCTCTCAACCTCCATCTCTGACCCTTTCGATGTCCTCAAAGTGTCCCCAAGTCCCTCAACCTCCATCTCTGACCCTTCAATGTCCTCAAAGTGTCCTCAAGTCCCTCAACCTCCATCTCTGATCCTTCAATGTCCTCAAAGTGTCTTCAAGTCCCTCAACCTCCATCTCTGACCCTTCAATGTCCTCAAAGTGTCCTCAAGTCCCTCAACCTACATCTCTGATCCTTCAATGTCCTCAAAGAGTCCCCAAGTCCCTCAACCTCCATCTCTGACCCTTCAATGTCCTTAAAGTGTCTTTCAATCTCGACCTCTGACCCTTTTGATGTCCTCCAAGTGTCCCCAAGTCTCTCAACCTCCATCTCTGACCTTTCAGTGTCCTTAAAGTGTCTCTCAGGCTCCATCTCTGACCCTTCAATGTCCTCAAAGAGTCCCCAAGTCCCTCAACCTCCATCTCTGACCCTTCAATGTCCTTAAAGTGTCTCTCAACCTCCACCTCTGACCCTTCAATGTCCTCCAAGTGTCCCTAAGTCCCTCAACCTCCACCTCTGACCCTTCACCCTCCTCCTGGTGTCTCTCAACCTCCATCTCTGACCCTTCGATGTCCTCCAAGTGTCCCCAAGTCCCTCAACCTCCACCTCTGACCCTTCACCCTCCTCCTGGTGTCTCTCAACCTCCATCTCTGACCCTTCGATGTCCTCCAAGTGTCCCCAAGTCCCTCAACCTCCACCTCTGACCCTTCACCCTCCTCCTGGTGTCTCTCAACCTCCATCTCTGACCCTTCGATGTCCTCCAAGTGTCCCCAAGTCCCTCAACCTCCACCTCTGACCCTTCAAACCTCCTCCTGGTGTCTCTCAACCTCCATCTCTGACCCTTCGATGTCCTCAGAGTGTCCCCAAGTCCCTCAACCTCCATCTCTGACCCTTCAAACCTCCTCCTGGTGTCTCTCAACCTCCATCTCTGACCCTTTCAATGTCCTCCAAGTGTCCCCCAAGTCCCTCAATCTCCGTTCCTGGTGTCCCCAGGAGGCTCGTGCTCGGCAGGAGCAGCTGTCGGCCCAGCTCCTGAGCGAGACCTCCATGGCTCGAGCCCAACGGGACTTCCAGCTGCAGCAGGCGCAGTGCGACGGGGACGTCAGTGCCCGCAAGGCCCAGGCCGACCTCGCCTTCCAGCTCCAGGTCACCCCCCGAAACCCCAAAAACCATCTCAGGGCTCTTGGTGGCCTCAAGAACCATCTCAGAGCTCTTGGTGGCCTCAAAAAACTATCTGAGAGCTCTTGGTGGCCTCAAAAACACCATCTGGGAGCTCTTGGTGGCTCCTAAAAGCCAAATTGGAGCTCTTAGTGGCCTCAAAAACACCATCTGGGAGGTCTTGGTGGCTCTTAAAAGCCATTTGGGAGCTCTTGGTGGGACCTAAAAGCCAAATTGGAGCTCTTGGTGGCTCTTAAAGGCCAAATTGGAGCTCTTGGTGGCTCCTAAAAGCCATTTGGGAGCTCTTGGTGGCTCCGAAAACCATCTCAGTTCCTCCTGGAGCCCTTTGGGGTCTCACTCCAGCCTTTGGGGACCTCCCCAAGACCTCCTGAGAGACCCCAAAACCCTTAGGGACCCCAGACTGTGCCCCCTAGACCCCCCCCAGTAGCCCCATAGACCCCCTGGACCCCCCTGGTCACCCCCATAGACCCCTCTGATCACCCCCTGGAGGCCTCAGCTTGCCCCCCCCCCCCCCCCCCCAGCCCCTTGGTAGACCTGCCAGCCCCTCCAGTAGCCCCATTAGACCCCCTGGACCCCCTCAGTTGCCCCCTGGACCCTCCCTGGTCACCCCCATAGACCCCTCTGGTCACCCCCTGGAGCCGTCACTTGCCCCCTGGATCCTTCACTTGCCCCTCAGCCCCACTGGTTGCCCCCTAGACCCCCCCCCAGTAGCCTCAGTAGCCCCATAGAGTGCTCTGGTAACCCCCATAGACTCCCTAGACCCTCTCAGTTCTCCCCTGGACCCCCCTGGTCACCCCCCATAGACCCCTCTGATCACCCCCTGGAGGCCTCAGCTTGCCCCCCCCCCCCCCACCCCAGCCCCTTGGTAGACCTGCCAGCCCCTCCAGTAGCCCCATTAGACCCCCTGGACCCCCTCAGTTGCCCCCTGGACCCTCCCGTTCACCCCCATAGACCTCCCTGGTCACCCCCATAGACCCCTCTGATCACCCCCTGGAGCCGCCACTTGGCCCCCGGAGCCCTTAGCTTGCCCCCTACCCACCCCTGGACCACTGGCAGCCCTCCCAGCCCCTCCGGTTGCCATTTTCAGGTGGCTCGGACGCAGCAGGCGATCGAGGAGCAGAAGGGGCAGGTGCAGGTGGTGGAGCGAGCGCAGCGGGTGCAGCTGCAGGAGCAGGAGGTCGGGCGGCGCGAGCGCGAGCTGGAGGCCACCGTCCGCAAGCCGGCCGAGGCCGAGCGCTACCGCCTCGAGAGGCTTGCCGAGGCACAGAGGTGGGGCCTGGGAGGGGGGCAATGGGGGGGGATTTGGGGTCACTGTGGGGTGTTTGGGGGTCACTGTGGGGCGTTTGGGAGGGGACTTGGGGGGATTGGGGGTCACTATGGGGCGTTTGGGAGGGCACTTGGGGGGATTGGGGGTCACTATGGGGCGTTTGGGAGGGGACTTGGAGGCAGTTGGGGGTCACTATGGGGCAGTTGGGGAGTCATAAGAGGGGACTTGGGGTCACTATGGGGGATTTGGGGGTCACTATGGGGCGTTTGGGAGGGGACTTGGGGGGATTGGGGGTCACTATGGGGCGTTTGGGAGGGGACTTGGGGGCAGTTGGGGGTCACTGGGGTAGTTGGGGAGTCATAAGAAGGGATTTGGGGTCACTATGGGGTGTTTGGGAGGGCACTTAGGGGGATTGGGGGTCACTATGGGGCAGTTGGGAAGTCACAAGAGGGGACTTGGGGTCACTGTGGGGTGTTTGGGGTCACTATGGGGCGTTTGGGAGGGGACTTGGAGGGATTGGGGGTCACTATGGGGCAGTTGGGGAGTCATAAGAGGGGGTTTGGGGTCACCATGAGGCATTTGGGAGTGGACTTGGGGGCACTGGGGGTCACTATGGGGCAGTTGGGGAGTCACAAGAGGGGATTTGGGGGTCACTATGGGGCATTGGGGCCACTATGGGGCAGTTGGGGAGTCACGAGAGGGGATTTGGGGGTCACTATGGGGTGATTTGGGGTCACTATGGGGCGTTTGGGAGGGCACTTGGGGGGATTGGGGGTCACTATGGGGTAGTTGGGGGGGTCACAAGAGGGGATTTGGGGTCACTGTGGGGTGTTTGGGTTCACTATGGGGCATTTGGGAGGGGACTTGGGGGGATTGGGGGTCACTATGGGGCAGTTGGGGAGTCATAAGAGGGGGTTTGGGGTCACCATGAGGCATTTGGGAGTGGACTTGGGGGCACTGGGGGTCACTATGGGGCAGTTGGGGAGTCACAAGAGGGGATTTGGGGGTCACTATGGGGCATTGGGGCCACTATGGGGCAGTTGGGGAGTCACGAGAGGGGATTTGGGGGTCACTATGGGGTGATTTGGGGTCACTATGGGGCGTTTGGGAGGGCACTTGGGGGGATTGGGGGTCACTATGGGGTAGTTGGGGGGGTCACAAGAGGGGATTTGGGGTCACTGTGGGGTGTTTGGGTTCACTATGGGGCATTTGGGAGGGGACTTGGGGGGATTGGGGGTCACTGGGGCGTTTGGGGAGTCATAAGAGGGGGTTTGGGGTCACATTGGGGCATTTGGGAGTGGACTTGGGGGCACTGGGGGTCACTATGGGGCAGTTGGGGAGTCACAAGAGGGGATCTGGGGGTCACTATGGGGCATTGGGGCCACTATGGGGCAGTTGGGGAGTCACAAGAGGGGATTTGGGGGTCACTATGGGGTGATTTGGGGTCACTATGGGGCGTTTGGGAGGGCACTTGGGGGGATTGGGGGTCACTATGGGGTAGTTGGGGGGGTCACAAGAGGGGATTTGGGGTCACTGTGGGGCAGTTGGGGGTCACTATGGGGCATTTGGGGTGATCGGGGGGGTCACAGGAAGGGGGCTTGGGGGTCACGAGGTGGGATTTGGGGGCCCCTGGGGGCGATTTGGGGTCCCTATGAGGCACTTAGGGTGATTTGGGGGTCACAGAAGGGGACTTGGGGTCCCTGGGGGGGATTTGAGAGTCACTATGGGGCATTTGGGGTCCCTATGGGGCACTTAGGGTGATTTGAGGGGCCCTATGGGGCATTTGGGGGGTCACAGGAGGGGATCTGGGAGTCACTAGGGGGCACTTGGGGTGATTTGGGGATCGCTGTGGGGCATTTGGGGGGATTTGGGGTCTCTGTGGGGCATTTGGGGGGCACAGGAGGGGTTGGGGGGGCCCTATGGGGCATTTGGGGGTCACTGTGGACCATTTAGGAGTCACAGGAGGGGATCTGGGGTCCCTGGGGGTGATTTGGGGGTCCCTATGGGGCATTTGGGGGTCCCAGGAGGGGATTTGGGGTCCCACCCCCTCCCATTTGCCCCCCCCGAACCCCCAAATCCCCCTTTTTTCCCCAAAAAACCTGCCCCTAACACCCCCAAACCCCCCAGATCCGACCCCGAACCCCCAAATCCTCCGTTTTCACCCCCCAAAGCTGCTCTGGGAACCCCCAAAATCATCTCCCTTCACCCCAAAAATCTTCCCCCTTAGGGCTCAGGTGATGCTGCAGGCGGAGGCCGAGGCCGAAGCCCTGAGAGTGAGTTTTTGTGGCAAAAATGAGGGATTTGGTGCGGGTTCGGGGGTCCTAGGAGTGATTTTTGGGGTCAAATCTGTGGGTTTGGGGGCTGATTTTGAGGCTCTGGGGCTGGTTTTGGGGCGAGATCTGAGGCTTTTAGGCCTTTGGGAGCAATTTTTTGAGGTCAAAATCAGCCGTTTTGTGCCCCTGGCTCCAGGTTTGGCGGTGTGAGGGTCGGTTTTGGGGTGACCAGGGCTGGTTTTGGGGTGTCCCAGGTGACGGGGGCGGCTCGGGCGGCGGCGACGGCAGCCAAGGCGCAGGCAGAAGCGGCTCAGATGGCAGCCAAGGCCGAGGCCTTCGCCAAGTACCAGGAGGCGGCCGTGGTCGACATGGTCCCTGCAGGCGCCTGCCCCCAGGTCTGGGGGGACCCCTGGGGGGGGATTTGGGGTCCCTAGGGGACACCTAGGGGTGATTTGTGGGTCCATGTGGGGCATCTCCGGGGGGGATTTGGGGGTCCCTAAGGGCCCATTTGGGGGCCTCTGAGGACCCTAAGGGGCATCTAGGGTTGACCTGAGGGCCCCTGGGGTGGACTTGGGGTCCCTAGGGGGCATTTGGGGACACCTGAGGGGGGATTTAGGGTCCCTAGGGGGCACCTAGGGGTGATTTGTGGGTCCATGTGGGGGATTTGGGGAGCCCTGGGGGGAATTTGGGGACCCCATGGGACATCTAAGGGCAATTTGAGGGTCCTTGGGGGGCATCTAGGGGTGAATTGGGAACCCCTGGGGGGGGATTTGGGGTCCCTGTGGGGCATTTTGGGGTCCCTGGGGTGGACCTGGGGACCCTATGGGGAACCTGGAGGGGATTTGGGGTCCTTTGGGGGGGATTTGGGGGTCCCAGGCTGCATTTGGGGTCTCAAGGGAGGGGAATTGGGGTGAATTGTGGCCAGTTTGGGGGTTCTGGGTCCAACTTTGGGGTCAAAAGGGCTGTTTTGGGGACACTGAGGAAGATTTGGGGTGAAATCCAGGGATTAGGGGGTCCCAGGGCACACTTTGGGATCAAAGGGGCTGGATTGGGGGGGGTCTCAGTTTTGGGGTGAGCTCTGGGAAACTTGGGGCTCCCAGGGCACATTTTGGGGTCAAAGGGGACATTTTCAGATTTTTGGGGCAAGTTTTGAGGTGAAAAATATGGGGGGTTTGGCTGCTGTGTGAGCTTTTGGGGTGCAGGTGGTGGGTTTTGGGGTCCAGCGTTGGTTCTCGGGGTCCTACAGGTGGTTTTTGGGGCCCCAGAGGGGCTTTTAGGGGTTCGAGGGTTGGTTTTTGGGGCCCCAGCACTGGTCTCCGGAGTCCCAGAGGTGGTTTTTGGGGTCCCAGAGATGCTTTTAGGGATTCAAGGGTTGGATTTTGTGGTCCCAGTGTTGGTTTTTGGGGTCCCAGAGGTGCTTTTAGGGCTCCCAGCACTGGTCTCTGGAGTCCCAGTGCTGGTTTTTGGGGTCCCAGAGGTGCTTTTAGGGCTCCCAGCACTGGTCTCTGGAGTCCCAGAGGTGGTTTTTGGGGTTCGAGGGTTGGATTTTGTAGTCCCAGAGGTGCTTTTAGGGATTCAAGGGTTGGATTTTGGGGTCCCAGAGGTGGTTTTGGGGGGTTTGAGGGTTGGATTTTGTGGTCCCAGAGATAGTTTTAGGGGTCCCAGTGCTGCTTTTTGGGGTCCCAGAGGTGGTTTTTAGGAGTTCAAGGGTTGGATTTGGGGGTCCCAGAGGTACTTTTGAGGGTCCCAGGGTTGTTTTTTGGGGTTCGAGGGTTGGATTTTGTTGTCCCAGGGTTGGTTTTTGGGGTCCCAGAGGTGCTTTTAGGGGTTCAGGGGTTGCATTTTGGGGTCCCAGAGGTGCCTTTAGGGATTCAAGGGTTGGATTTTGGGGTCCCAGAGGTGGTTTTTGGGGTTCGAGGGTTGGATTTTGTGGTACTAGAGGTGTTTTTAGGGGTTCAAGGGTTGGATTTTGGGGTCCCAGATGTGCTTTTAGGGGTTCAAGGGTCGGTTTTGGGGTCCCAGAGGTGCTTTTAGACCCAATGCTGGTCTCCAGAGTCTCAGAGGTGGTTTTTGGGGTCTGAGAGGTACTTTTAGGGGTCCAAGAGTTGCATTTGGGGGTCTCAGAGGTGCTTTTTAGGGTTTCAAGGGTTGGTTTTCGGGGTCCCACGTGTTTTTGTGGTGTCAGGTGGCAGAGGCAGTGGCTCAACCGCTGTTGGGGACGCGTCGGGTGACGCTGGTGGCCGGGGGCTCGGGGGACATCGGGGTGTCCCGTCTCCCCGGGGAGGTGCTGGACGTGGTCACCCGGCTCCCCGAGGCCATCGAGACCCTGACGGGCGTCACCGTCACCCAGGTACCTCCTGTCCCCTCTCCCTCGTCCCCTTCCCCACCTCCTCGTCCCCTCCTCACTGTCCCCTTTGTCCCCTCAGGCCACCCAGAAGAAAGCCCAACGAAGCCAGTGAGATGCCACCACCTTCCCCCCTCAGCGTCACCTCAAGTGCCACCAACTCCCTGCGATGCTGCCACCCGCCCTGGACCCCCAGTGTCACCTCAAGTGCCACCAAGCCCTGCCGAGCACGTGTCACCAAAGAGCCCCCAGTGCATGATGCTGCCACCGCAGCCCCAAGTGCCATCATCCCCACCAGTGCCACCGACCCCACAGCCTCTTCTCTCCCCAGGGCCACCACCCCCTGTGTCTTCAAGGTGTCACCGTTTGTCCCCAGACTATTAAAGCTGATGGGTCTGCACAGCCACCTGCTTCGGGGAATGAGGGGACAGCCTGAGGGACCTGGGAGGGGACACCAGGGACATGGGACACCAAGGGGGACCTGGGAGGGGACACTGAGGGGATGGTGGCTTTTGGGTCCCAAGGGGGACAGGGAAGGGGACACGAAGGCCTCAGATCCCAGGAGGGGACAGAGGAGGTGACACAAAGGCCTTGGTGGCTTCAGATCGCAGGAGGGGACATGAGGTGACACAGAGGCCTCAGTGGCTTCGGATCCCAGGAGGGGACACAAAGGCCTCAGTGGCTTCAGATCCCAAGAGAGGACATGGGAGGTGACAGGGGAGGTGACATGAAGGCCTCAGTGGCTTCAGATCCCAGGAGGGGACAGAGGAGGAGGTAACACGAAGGCCTTGGTGGCTTTGGATCCCAGAAGGGAACCTGGAAGGTGACAGAGGAGGTGAAACGAAGGCCTTGGTGGCTTCAAATCCCATGAGGGGACATGGGAGGTGACACAGAGGCCTCAGTGGCTTTGGATCCCAAGAGAGGACATGGGAGGTGACAGAGGAGGTGACACAAAGACTTCAGTGGCTTTGGATCCCAGGAGGGGACCTGGAAGGTGACACAAAAACCTCAGTGGCTTCAGATCCCAGGATGGGACAGAGGAGGTGACACGAAGGCCTTGGTGACTTCAGATCCCAGGAGGGGGGACACAAAGGCCTCGGTGGCTTCAGATCCAAAGAGGGGACATGGGAGGTGACAGAGGAGGTGACACGTGGGTGGCTTCGGATCCCGGGTTTATTCCAGGCCCAGGGACGCTTTTCAATATGAAAAAAAAAAACAAAAACAAAAACAAAAAAAGGAGGAAAAAAACAACAAAAAAAAGCTGCGAAAAGGAGAAAAAAATGACCCCGAGGGGACAGGAAGGGACAGGGACACGAGGGGACAGGAGAGACCCTGCCCAGCACTGGCCTGAGGGGACAACCAGGGCGCTGGGGACAATAATTTAAGCGGTGACGTCACCGGGGACGATGCCCAAGGCTCTCGGTGGCCTCGGGTGACGGTTCTTGGTGATGATGAAGCTCTTGGCGGCGACGAAGGCTCCTGGTGGCCTCGGGTGACAGTTCTTGGTGACAATGAGGCTGTTAGTGGCCATGGGTGAAGGTTCTTGGTGATAATGAAGCTCTTGGTGGCCACAGGGGAAGGTTTTTGGTGACAACAAGGCTCTTGGTGGCCACAGACAAAGGTTCTTGGTGATGACTAAGAGCTCTTGGTGGCCACAGGGGAAGGTTCTTGGTGACAAAGCTCTTGGAGGCCATAGTTAAAGACCCAAGGGCTCTTTCTTGACCAGGATTGAAGACCAAGGGCTGCAGTGATGATGATGAAGCAGCTGGTGGCTTCGGGGACGAGGACAAAGGCTCTTGGTGGCCATGATTGAAGGACAAAGGCTCAGAAGGAGGACTCTTGAGGACCATGATTTGAGGAGAAGGACTCGGAGTGAGGACTCTCGGTGACGATGATGAAGGCTCAGAACAAAGACTCTTGGTTGACCACAGAGGATGAAGGTTCTTGGTGACTGTGATTGAAGGACAAAGGCTCAGGATGAGGACTCTTCAGCCATGACCGAAGGCCGAGGGCTCTGGTGGCCACGGTGAAGGCTCCTGGTGGCCACGATGAAGACCAAGGGACTCTGAGAGCAACCAAGATGGAGGCCACGAGCTTTCCAACCAAAGATTCTCCGAGGAGGATGAAGATGGAGGCCTCCAGAAGGTCAAAGATGAGGCCCCCACCGCGAGGAAGACCACGGCCATGGCTGAAGGCCGAGGATGAGGAGGACAAAGGCTGAGGACTCTCTGAGGGAGGATGAGGGCTCTGAGGACGAGGAGGATGAAGATGGTGCTGAAGGCCAAGGACTGTCTGAGGAGGAGGATGAAGGTGGAGGAGTCTCCAAGAACAAGAAGAATGAAGATCAAGGGGTCTCTGAGGCCAACACTGAAAGAACAAGGACTCTGAGGATGATGATGAAGCTGGAGGAGTCTCCAAGGGGTCTCTGAGGCCAACACTGAAGGAACAAGGACTCTCTGAGGAGGAGGATGAAGGTGGAGTCGTCTCTGAGGACAAGGAGGATGAAGATGGAGTCTCCAAGGACAAGAAGAATGAAGATCAAGGGTTCTCTGAGGCCAACACTGAAGGACAAGGACTCTCTGGAGGATGATGACGAAGATATCGGGGTCGCTGAGGCTGAAGGCCGAGGGAGGGTCTCTCTCTCTCTCTCTGTGCTCAGGCCTCCTCTTCGGCCTCCTCGCCGAAGTCCTCCTCCTCCTCGGCGGTGGCGTCTTGGTACTGCTGGTACTCGGAGACCAGGTCGTTCATGTTGCTCTCGGCCTCGGTGAACTCCATCTCGTCCATGCCCTCCCCCGTGTACCAGTGGAGGAAGGCCTTGCGGCGGAACATGGCGGTGAACTGCTCCGAGATGCGCTTGAAGAGCTCCTGGATGGCGGTGCTGTTGCCGATGAAGGTGACGGCCATCTTGAGGCCGCGGGGGGGGATGTCGCAGACGGCCGTCTTGACGTTGTTGGGGATCCACTCCACGAAGTAGGAGCTGTTCTTGTTCTGCACGTTGAGCATCTGCTCGTCCACCTCCTTCATGGACATGCGGCCCCGGAAGACGGCGGCCACCGTCAGGTAGCGGCCGTGCCGCGGGTCGCAGGCGGCCATCATGTTCTTGGCGTCGAAGACCTGCTGGGTGAGCTCCGGGACGGTCAGGGCCCGGTACTGCTGGCTGCCGCGCGACGTCAAGGGGGCGAAACCCGGCATGAAGAAGTGGAGGCGAGGGAAGGGAACCATGTTGACGGCCAACTTGCGCAGGTCGGCGTTGAGCTGGCCCGGGAAGCGCAGGCAGGTGGTGACGCCGCTCATGGTGGCCGACACCAGGTGGTTGAGGTCGCCGTAGGTGGGGGTGGTGAGCTTGAGGGTGCGGAAGCAGATGTCGTAGAGGGCCTCGTTGTCGATGCAGTAGGTCTCGTCCGTGTTCTCCACCAGCTGGTGGACGGACAAGGTGGCGTTGTAAGGCTCCACCACCGTGTCCGACACCTTGGGGGAGGGGACCACGCTGAAGGTGTTCATGATGCGGTCGGGGTACTCCTCGCGGATTTTGGAGATGAGGAGGGTGCCCATGCCCGAGCCGGTGCCGCCCCCCAGCGAGTGGGTCAGCTGGAAGCCCTGCAGGCAGTCGCAGCTCTCGGCCTCCTTGCGCACCACGTCCAGCACCGAGTCCACCAGCTCCGCCCCTTCCGTGTAGTGGCCCTTGGCCCAGTTGTTGCCCGCCCCGCTCTGGCCTGCAGAGAAAAGAGGGGGACACGAGGGGTTAAAGAGGGGTGGTGAGGAGCTCTGTTCCAGCTTTGAGGGCCTTCTCGCCAACTCTGAGAACCTTCTGGAACTCTAGCTCACTCCTAGGGACCTTCAAACCAACCTTGATCACCCTGTGGACCTCAATCCCAGCCTTATCAATCTTGATCCAACCTCTAGGGACCTTCAAACCATCCTTGATCACCCTGTGGACCTCAATCCCACCCTTATTAACTTCGATTCAATCTCTAAGGACCTTCAAACCAACCCTGATCACCTTGTGGACCTCAATCCAACCTCCAGGGACCTTCTGACCAACTCTGAGAACCTTCTGGACCTCCAGCTCACTCCTGGGGACCTTCAAACCAACCTTGATCCACTTGTGGACCTCAATTCCACCCTTATCAACCTTGATCCAATCTCTAGGGACCTTCAAACCAACCTTGGTCACTTTAAGGACCTCAATCCCACTCTTATCAACCTTGATCCAATCTCTAGGGACCTCCAAACCAACCCTGATCCCCTTGTGGACCTCAATCACACCCTTGTGGGCCTTTAAACCAAACCTGAGCACCTCTTGGACCCTCAATCCCACCCCTGAAGACCTTCTTGCCAACACTGAGAACCTTCTGGAACTCCAGCTCGCTCCTGGGGACCTTCAAACCAACTTTGATCTACTTGTGGATCTTGATCCAACCTCTAGAGACCTTCAAACCATCCTTGATCATCTTGTAGACCTCAATCCCAGCCTTATCAACCTTGATCCAATCTCTAGAGACCTTCAAACCACCCTTGATCACCCTGTGGACCTCAATTCCATCCTTATCAACTTCGATCCAATCTCTAGGGACCTTCAAACCAACTCTGATCACCTTGTGGACCTCAATCCCACCCTTATCAACCTTGATCCAATCTCTAGGGACCTTCAAACCAACCTTGATCCCCCTTGTGGACCTCGATCCAACCTCTAGGGACCTTCTGGCCAACTCTGAGAACCTTCTGGAACTTCAGCTTGCTCCTGGGGACCTTCAAACCAACCTTGATCCCCTTGTGGACCTCAATCCCATCCTTGGGGGCCTTTAAACCAACCCTGACCACATCCTGGATCTCAATCCCACCCCTATGGGCCTCAATCCCACCCCTGGGGACCTTCTCGACAACTCTGATCACCTTCTGGGCCTCCATCTCGCTCCTGGTGACCTTCACACCAACCTTGATCCCACCTTTGAGGGCCTTTAAGCCAAAGCTGAGCACCTCCTGGACCTCAATCCCACCCCTGGGGACCTCGATCCAACCTCTAGGGACCTTCAAACCAACCCTGGTTCCCTTGTGGGCCTCAATCCCATCCCTGGGGACCTTCTCACCAACTCTGAGCAACTTCTGGACCTGGATCCCAGCCCTATCGACCTCAATCCAACCTCTATAAACCTTCAAACCAACCCTGATCACCTTGGGGACCTTCTCTACCCTTCCCACCCACCTCCAGCTTCACCCTCAAGCTCTTTGAGGAACTTCAAGAGCCTTGAAGACCCTCCAGGAGCTCCTTGGGGACCTCCAAGGTCATTCTAGGGACTTCAAAGAGACTTGAAGACCACCAGCAGCTTCTTGGGGACCTTCCAAGTTCATTGAGGCCCTTCCTTGTGGTCCCTCAACCCCTGCACAAAGCCTCGATGCTCCTTAGAAGCCTTCAACACTCCTTCTAGACCCTCAAACTCCTCGAGATCCTCCATCCCAAGCCTGGAAGGGCCTGGAAGGTGCTAACGACTCACCGAAAACGAAGTTATCAGGCCTGAAGATCTGTCCGAAGGGTCCTGACCTCACCGAGTCCATGGTTCCCGGCTCCAGGTCCACCAGGATGGCTCGAGGGACATACTTGCCGCCTGGGGAACAAGATGGAGTCACCTTCCCTGCTCCCCAAAGCCCAAGAAAGATCCTCGAAAAGGAGGGGGGGGTGGGAAGGAGGGAAAGGGGAGGTCGTTAGGGCTCGTTACCAGTGGCCTCGTTATAGTAGACGCTGATGCGGTCGAGCTGGAGGTCACTGTCGCCGTGGTAGGTGCCCGTGGGGTCGATGCCGTGCTCGTCGCTGATCACCTCCCAGAACTGAGGGGAAAGGGAGCAAGAGTCAGGCCGGAGGGGATTAGGAGTCAATCCGGAGTGAGAATGGGGATGGTTGGAGTGGGAATGGGGGAGCTGGAGTCAATCCGAAGTGGGAATGGGGATGGGTGGAATGGGACTGGGGGAGCTGGAGTCGATCCAGAGTGGGACTGGGAGAGCCGGAGTTGATCCAGAGTGGGACTGGGGGAGCCGGAGTCAATCCAGAGTGGGAACAGGGATGGGTGAAATGGGACTGGGGGAGCTGGAGTCGATCCAGAGTGGGCCTAGGGATGGTTGGAGTTGAGAACGTGGGAGCTGGAGTGAATCTGGAGTCAATCTGGAGTGGGAACAGGAGTGGTTGGAGTGGGAACAGGAGGTCTGGAGTGAATCTGCAGTGGGAACAGGGGGTCTGGAGTCAATCCAGAGTGGGAAGAAGGGAGCTGGAGTCAATCTGGAGTGACAACAGGGATGAGTGGAGTGGGAACAGGAAGTCTAGAGTCAATCCAGAGCGGGAATGTGGGAGCTGGAGTCAACCCAGAGCAAGAACAGGGATGGTTGGAGTGGCAACAAGGGATCTAGAGTGGGAACAGGGGACCTGGAGTCACTCCAGAGCGAGAAAAGGCGAACGTTAAGTCAATCCGGAGCGTCTGGATCCCTTTTGGGGCCCCACGAAGCGGAGCCAGACTGGGCCCCAAATCAGGCGCCAACCGGAAACAGTTTCAGATCTGCGGCTAAAACCTTTAATTCCGCAAAAAAAACCCAACCCAAATCTCTTCTTCTAACACTAAAAATTGTAAGCTTTTACTCCAGGAAATCCTGTTTTTCCTGAAATGTCATGTTTTCTCAGCCCGAAAATGCAAAATGGGGGTTGGAGCGGCAGGAACAAAGAGGGGGAGGAGGGGCGGGAAGGGCCACGCCCTGCGGAGAAAAACGGCTCCGAGCGGCGGCAAAATGGGAGGAAAGGGTTAAAAATGGGGAGTTGGGGTCAAAAAATCGAGGTTTTGTGCAATTTGAAGCTGTTCAGAAACATAAAAATAAGTTTAAAATGGAGGTTTGAGTTAAAAAACACTTGAGTGATGAACAAAATGGATTCTCAGGTGAATAAAACACTATATTTTACAAATTTATCGGTTTTATTTAAGGTAAAACTCATTTCTAAGCAGAAAAATTTGCATTTTGAGGCTAAAAAGTTGAATTTTGGGATAAAAATATGAGTTTTTAAGGGAAAAGAATCGATTCTAAGGTTGAAAAATCACCATTTTGGAGCCCAAACGGTTTGTTTTTTAAAGGAATAAAAAGGCTTTTGGGTGATGCTGCAAAAAATAAATGATTCTGCACTCGGATGAATCATTTTTGAGGGTACAAATGTCATTTTGAGATGAAAATAAGCTTTTTTGGGGAGAGAAAAGCGATTTTTGAGGCATTTGGGAGAACAAAGAGGCCATTTTGGGAGCAAAGTGTCGTTTTGTGAGGCGAAAAGTCCATTTGGAGGCAGAAAAATCTCACTTTGAGGTAAAAATATCTCATTCTGAGGTTAAAAATGTATTTTTTGAGGGAAAAAGTGCACTTTAGGGTGAGAAAAGATGATTTTGGTGCTAAAAAGGTTCATTTTGGGGCTGGAAAATGTATTTAAGAGCAAGAAAGGGGAATTATGAGGGAAAAACTCTATTTCTGTGGGAAAAAAAGACTCTTATGGTGTCAAAATTATCCATTTTGGGGCTGAAATGATGATTTTGCAAGAAAAATCTGATTTTTTGAGGTAAAAAAGCTTAAATTTGAGGGCAAAACATGTTAATATGAAGCAGAAAATGGGAATTAAGAGCACAATGAGGCTATTGAAGAGCGAGAACCTCCATTTTGGGGCTGGAAACCTCCATTTTAAGGGTTGAAAAGGCAGTTTGGCTGCAAAAAAATGACTCGAAAATAAAATCATCTTTTGGGCTTTAAAGTTTATTTTGAGTCCTCAAAAGTTCATTTTGGGGGTAAAATATGAGGTCTGGGAGGAAAAAAAAGAGATTTAGCTGAAGAAAGAGCAAACCCTGAGGGGGAAAACCTCCATTTTGGGGCTGGAAAACCCGTTCGGTGCTTAAAGTCACATCCTAGACCTCGAAAAAATCAGTTTTTAAGGTAAAAATTTCCATTTGACGTCTAAAATCTTTAATTTCAAGAAGTTAAAGTGTTAAAATCCTTTAGTTTAGGGCAGAAAACTCCATTTTAAGGGAACAAAGACTTCTCTTTCCAGGCAAAATCCTCCATTTTAGGGCTGAAAATCCTCCTTGAGGGCAAATTCCTTCACTTTTAGGCTTTTAAATCTTTATTTTTTCAGCCTTTAAACCTTTTATTTTATATTTAAAACCAACCTGATGGTTTTGAGGCACAAATATCACTTTTTAAGGGTGAAACCAGACAAGAAATTGGCTGAAAAACCTCCTTTGGAGCTTGAAAAACCTCATTTTGGGCTCGAAAATCCTTTTTTTTTTGTGGCAGAAAAACCCTTTTTTGAGGGCAAGACCCGACGTGAAGGCAAAAATCTTTATTTTAGGGTAAAAACTCCCATTTTGAGTCAAATTTACCTCTTTTGCTACCAAAATAAATCACTTTCCACCTTCTAGACCCTTTTTCAGGGGCAAAAAAAATCACCATTTTGTGGCTGAATGTGCTGAAACGCTTTAATTCTTTAGCTAAAACTTCGAATTTTTAGGTTTAAATGCTACAAGGAGGAGGAGGAGGAAAGGGATTAAAATCTGGATTGTGTGTTTATTGTCCTAGTTTTAGGCTCAAAATGTTGATTTTGAGGGAAAAATCCCCAAACGGAGCAAAACTGAGATAAAATTTTAGGACAAACTCCTTCGCTTTAGAGTCAAAATAGTAATTTTATGAGTTGAAGCACGAAAATTATTAATTTGATTAATTGAAACACCCCAGATGAGGCAAAACTCAATGATTTTGGGTCAAACCCTTCATTTACAACAAAATGATTCATTTTATGAGGGAAAAGGTTTAATTAAGACCCAAAATGAGGCAAAACTCAATGATTTTGGGGTCAAACTCCTCGTTTTACAACAAAACAATTCATTGTATGAGGGAAAAAGTTTAATTGACAGCCAAAATGAGGCAAAACTCAATGATTTTGGGGTCAAACATCTCATTTTGCAACAAAACTATTCATTTGATGAGGAAAAAGGTTTAATTGAGACCCAAAAAAGCTTTAAATGAGACCAAAAGAAGTGATTTGGAGGCAAAATCCTTCATTTTTACCTCAATCCTTTGCTTTTCAGAGCGAAAATTCCCTCAATGAAGCAAAAAAATCTCGATTTTTGAGGCAAACTTGGCTGAAAACCATCACCTTGTGACTGAGAAATTGCATTAAAGTGGAAAAATGGGTTAAAAATAGTAATTTGGGTTAAAAAACTCATTCTGGTGACACGAAAATTGCACTAAGATCAAAGAATGGGTCGAAAAAACAGCAATTTGGGTAAAAAACCTCAAGGAGGCTTAAGAAAATCGCATTTTCTGGCTAAAATAAATTAAGTTTAGGAATTTTACCTTTTTCTCCCCTACAAAATAAACTAATTTGGGGGCAAAATGGGGGAATTTTTAGGCAAAAATTTAAAATTCCAGCATGAAGAGTGTGGATGGAGCGGAAAAAGGTTCAATTTGGAGGCTGAAAAAATGCGATTTGGGGTTAAAATGTTGTGGGAAAGGATAGAAAAAGAGGGGGAAAAAAACCTATTTTGGGGATTGTGGGGTGATTTGGGGTGAATAAATCACCTATTTGGAGGTTAAAAGATGAATTTGGGGCTCAAAACCTGCATTTGGGGGGTTTAAAGCCAAATTTTGGGGCTCAAACACTCCATTTTGGGGCTCAAAACTCGCATCTTGGGGCTCCAAACCCCCATCTTGGGGGTTTAAAAGCTGAATCTGGGGCTCCAAACCTGCATTTGGGGGATTAAAAGCAGAATTTGGGTCTCGAACATGCATCTTGGGGGTTAAAAGCCAAATTTTGGGGCTCCAACCCCCATTTGGGGGCTCCAAATTCGCTTCTCTTGGGCTCAGAACCTCCATCCTGGGGGCTCCAAACCCGCATTTGGGGGTTAAAAGCCAAATTTGGGGCTTAAAACCTGCATTTTGGGGGCTCAAACCTCCCAGTTTGGGGGGGTTAAAGCCAAATTTTGGGGCTCGAACCCTGCATTTTGGGGGCTCCAAACCTGGAATTTTAGGGGCTCCAAATCTGCATCTTAGGTGGTTTAAAAGCCAAATTTAGCAGCTCCAAACCCCCATTTGGGGGGTTAGAAGCCGAATTTGGGGCTCAAAACCTGCATTTGGAGGCTCCAAACCCCCATTTGGAGGTTAAAAGCCAAATTTGGGGCTCCAAACCTGCATCTTGGGGCTCCAAACCCACATCTTGGGGAGTTAAAAGCCAAATTTGGGGATCAAAACCTGCATTTTTGGTGGGTTAAGAGCCAAATTTGGAGCTACAAATCTGCATTTTGGGGGCTCAAACTCACATCTTGGGTGTTTAAAGCCAAATTTTGAGGCTCAAAACCTGTATTTTGAGGGCTCCAAACTCACATTTTGGGGGTTTAAAGGCAAACTTTGAGGCTCCAAACCTGCACCTTTGGGGTTAAAAGCCGAATTTGGTGCTAAAAACCTGGAGGCTCCAAACCTGCATCTTGGGGGCTCCAAACCTGAAATTTTAGGGGTTCAAAACTTGCACTTAGGGGGTTTAAAGCCAAATTTTGGGGCTCAAAGCCTCCACTTGGGGGCTCAAGCCTCCCATCTTGGGGGGTTAAAAGCCGAATTTGGGGCTCCAAACCCCCATTTTTGGGAGGTTAAAAGCAGAATTTGGGGCTCCAAACCTGCATTTG
>JAUMJK010001327.1:0-79591 GCA_033558105.1 Coccyzus lansbergi | reverse complement strand
GCTCTACGCCCATCGCCTATAGGCAGCGCCGCCTGCCAATCAGCAGCGTCCCGCCCCGCTCCGGCTCCTCCCGCTTCAGGAAGCGGCCTGTCATGTGATCTGCGCTAAAGGGCGCGTCCGCCGCGTGGGCTGACGGGAGTTGTAGTCCGGAGGGGGAGCAGGGAATGCGGGATGGGCAGTGGGGAGAGAATTGCGAAGCTGGAAAATCCTTTGAGATCATCGAGTCCAACCCTTCCTGGCCCCTGCTGAAACATCCCCAAGCAGCTCCTCTGCCTGCCTATTAAAACCCTCCAGGGCTGGGGACTCCACCACCTCCCTGGTTGCCTCCGCCGGTGCCCAAGAGCCCTATTGGCAAAGGGATTGTTTCTTACTATCCAATCTGAACCTGCCCTGGTGCGACTTGAGGCCATTCCCTCTCGTTCTATCACCTGTCACTCATGAGAAGAGCCCAGCACCCCCTCCCCACAACCTCCTCTCAAGGAATTGCGATGAGGTCTCGCCTCAGCCTCCCCTTCTCCAGGCTAAGCTGCCCCAGTTCCCTTATCTGCTCCCACAGCCTCTGGGCTCCAACCCCTTCCCAGCTCTGTTCCCTTCTCTGGATGCACTCCAGCCCCTCAATGTCCTTCTTGGAGCGAGTGGCCCAAAACTGAACCCAGGATTCAAGGTGCAGCCTCACCAGCGTCGAACACAGGGCGATGGTAGAATCATAGAACAACCAGGTTGGAAGAGACCCATCAGATCATCGAGTCCAACCATTTCTATCAAACACTAAACCATGTCCCTCAAGACCTCATCCACCCGTCCCTTAAACACCTCCAGGGAAGGGGAATCAACCACCTCCCTGGGTAGCCTATTCCAATGCCCAATGACCCTCTGTGTGAAAAACTTCCTCCTAATCTCCAGCCTAAATCTCCCCTGGTGGAGCTTGAGGCCATTCCCTCTTGTCCTGTCCCCTGTCCCTTGGGAGAAGAGCCCAGCTCCCTCCTCTCCACAACCTCCTTTCAGGTCGTTGTAGAGAGCAATGAGGTCTCCTCTCAGCCTCCTCTTCTCTAGGCTAAACAACCCCAAGGAAGGATGATTCCTTCCCTGCTCCTGCTGCCCACCCCATGGCTGATCCAAGCCAGGATGCTGGTGGCCACTTGGGCCACTGCTGCCTCGTGTTCACCCACTGCCAACCCACACTCCAGGTCTTTCTCTACCAGCAGAGACAGGGCTGGAAAAATAGAGCCTTTATTTTCCGTTGGGGTGAGGAGGAACCGCACAGACTAGAGCTGTAGGGCAGAGGCAGCCAAGACCCCCCCAGGAACCCCCTTGGACCCCACAATGGCCCTGGGTGCAGGGGGAGCTGGAGGGGCTGCCAGGCCCAGCCTTGTTGTAAAAAAGACGCTGTGGGCAAAGAGTATAAAATGGTATCAAAACAATCCCTGCTGCCGTTTGGGGGGTGCAGGGTGTGGGGTACCCCCCGCTGCTGCCCCACTCCGGCCTCTGCCACTCTGTGGGCTTGGGAGTTGGAGAAGGAGACCAGAGTGAGGTGGAGCTGGTGTGTCCTGGGCAGCAGGGAGGGCAGGGAGGGGCAGCAGGAAGGGGCTCGGGGTCCCCAGGGTGAGAGATCACCAGGGCGAATGTCCCTCATGGACGAGGGTCTCTCAATGTGAGTCACCCCCAGGGTGAGGGTCGCCCAGGACAAGGAGCCCTCGAAGGGGAGGGTCCCCCAGGGTGAGGTTCGCCCAGGGTGAGAGCTCCTCAAGGGCGAGGAACCTCCAGGATGAAGATCCCTTGAAGGAAAGAGTCACCCAGATAGTCCCTCAAGGATGAGGAATCTCCAGGAGGAGAGAGTCCCTGGGGCAAGGGATCCCCAAGGCAAGAGGCCCTTGAGGGCAAGGATTACCCAGGGTGAGAAGTCTTCGAGGGTGAGGGACCCTCAGGGCCAAGAGTCCCACAGGGTTGAGGGACCCTCAAGGCCAAGAGTCCCCCAGGGTGAGGGACCCTCAAAGCCAAGAGTCCCCCAGGGTTGAGGGACCCTCAAGGCCAAGAGTCCCCCAGGGTGAGGGACCCTCAAATCCAAGAGTCCCCCAGGGTTGAGGGACCCTCAAGGCCAAGAGTCCCCCAGGTTGAGACACCCTCAAGGCCAAGAGTTCCCCAGGGTTGAGACACCCTCAAGGCCAAGAGTTCCCCAGGGTTGAGACACCCTCAAGGCCAAGAGTTCCCCAGGGTTGAGGGACCCTCAAGGCCAAGAGTCCCCCAGGGTTGAGGGACCCTCAAGGCCAAGAGTCTCCCAGGGTGAGGGTGCCCCAGTGCCACCCCGGGGCCCGTGGGGTCAGTGGGAGCTGGTGGAGCTGGATCGGGGTTGCGGGTGGGCACGGGGTCGGCTGCTGACAGAGCAGCCTGGGAAGGAGTGGGCAGAGCGGGGCGGCAGCCACGGGGGCTGCGAGTCGGAGGCCTGGCTGGGGTCAGGGCTGGGGCTGGTGTCCCCCCGCAGCGGGCACTGCCCCTCGGCGCACAGCCAGGCGTGTGTGGCGGCGCTGGCCGTGGCGTGTGCCGAGCGGCTGCGCACGGGGCAGCATTTGACACGAGGGCTGGCACAGGGGGAGCTGTGGGAGCTGGGGGGCGCGGGAGGAGGCGAAGGGGGCACCACGGTGGAGGGCGGGGAGGGACGAGGGGGCAGCAAGGCAGCCAGAGGCAGGTGGTAGGGGCAGGCGAGGGGCTGCGGGTCGCCCAGGTGGGCCTGGAGCAGCTCCATCATGCGCTGCAGCTCCCGGCTCAGGTGGGAGACCTCCTGGTTGAGGTGGTGGATCTGGAAGGGGAAGGAGAGTAGTGAGCGCCTAGGGGTGTCCCCAGCCGAAGGACCTCGGTGCTTTTGGGGGGACACCCTGTGGCGCCGCTTCCCACCACACCTCCTGGTTGAGCCTCTTGATGTTCTGCTTTATCTCCTCCGCTTCCACCACCAGGGCTGGGCTGCTGGTGTCGGTCCCTGCTGGAGAAGACACAGCCGGTGGCAGAGGGCTCCGTGAGTGCCCTGTCCCCGTGGCCGGCACCCCCAGCCTTGCCCAGTCGCTGCCACCGATACCTGATGTCGGTGAGTCCCTCGCCGCGCTCTGCAGCAGAGGGTCCACGTTAAAGGAGAAGGCTTGGGGCTCTGAGGTCCCCCCGTTGTCTTCAATCCCATCCACGACTCTAGGGCAGAGAGGGGGCGAGGGATGACCCTTGTCACCCCTCTGCCCCTCTGCCACCATGCCCGGTGGCCTCGGGAGGCTCTGTGCAGCCCAACCCCAGCGGGACGTTGTCCCACCCTTACCTAGGGCTGAGGTCTGGGGGGCAGTTGGCCTGCAGGGAGGGGATGAGGAGCGTGGGCAGCCTCCTCCCTGCGCTGCCATCCCGCTCTGGGAGTCGGGCATCCCTCCGGCACTGCGGAGAAGGGCTTCGGCCCTGGCTGCAGCGTGCTGGGGAGCGGCAGTTGCGCCGCAGGGCTGAGATCTGGCACAGCTCATCGCCCAGCAGGCTGCTGAGGGAGCCGCGGCGCCCAGGGCTGCTCAGCTGGGGCAGCAGCAGCTTGCGGCGGGTGATGGTGGTGGGCGAGTACTGGAAGACCTCGTCGGGCTCCTCCTCGTCCTCGAGGATGGAAGGAAGGGACTTCTCTGGGGTGGCACCGCTCTCCGGACGAGGCTGCAGATGGTTTGGAGTTCAGGACTGGTCGTTATGCAGGTTCCGAGCTCTGGCATGGCCACCCCTGCCCTGCCCTCCCCCTTGCCTGTCCCTGACGTGGCACAAACCTGCGGAGCCTGCGACAGCCGTGGGGACCGGGAGTAGCGGCACAGACCCTGCGGAGAGAGCAGATGGCACCAGCTCAGCGGCGTGTGGGACCCCTGTGTGCTCCACGGGGACCAGCCGCGGGCACACACAGCACCGTGCACACATCCACCTGCTCTCTGCCACGGCACGTGCCCTCCCGACCTCTCATAGAATCATAGAACAACCAGGTTGGAAGAGACCCATCGGATCTTCTCGTCCAACCATTCCTATCAAACACTAAACCAAGTCCCTCAAGACCTCATCCACCCGTCCCTTAAACACCTCCAGGGAAGGGGAATCAACCACCTCCCTGGGCAGCCTATTCCAAGTCCCCACCTGGGTGGTCAAGCTACTCCCAGCCTCATACATCAGCCCCATCACCATCAGCCTGCTCTCCTGACGCCGATGAGCTTCTAGACCTCAGCCCGTGTGTCCCAAGCTGGACCTGTGGCTGCACATCAATTCCCAACCCTGGCTCAGCAGCATCAGTTCTCGTGGGAGTGTGCTGCCAGCCAGGGGTGGGTGACAGGGCTTCTGCAGGACCTGGCAGGCTCTGCATCCGCTACCTTGGTTTATTTATCCTTCTCCTGCGTGATGGAAATGTTGGGGTTTGGTCGGGCTCTTGGGGATGTAGAGAGCAACCTCTCACGCCCTCACGCAGGGCCTGGAGGAGGTGGGTGCTGGAGGGAGATGCTCTGGAGGAGCCTCCAGCCCCCAGCGCGGAGCCAGCAGCAGAGATGGGGGAGGGAAAGCACCGCAGAGCGATTTCAGCAGCAGAACAACCCCCCCAGCTGCCAAAGTTGGCAGCATAACTGAACCTGGCAGCCCCCAGTGCTGCCTCCTGCACACCAGAGGGATCCACCTGGCTGTCCCAGGGTGCCCACGGTCCCTTCCACCCCCATTTCTAAGCCACCGATCCCCCTCTTCTGAGCCTCCTCAGCCTCCTGCATTGCCAATATTCTTCCTTCCAATGTCCTGGCTTGCACAGAGCTGAGAGGAGCCAGGACGGGACGTACCTGCGCAGCCAGGGTGGCACAGCCACAGCTCCCACCCCAGCCTCGGAGCCTGGAGCCCAGGAGCAGGGGGTGGATAAGATCCCCCTCTCGTGTCCCCAGCCCTGCTCCAGCCTCCGGGGCTGCGCGGGTGGGAACGGGCCTGCGAGGGAGGACACGCACCCACCTCCATCTCGCTGCCCTCCCGCAGGTTGAAGGTCAGGTCCTGGTGGATGTCTACCGTGAACTTGCTGGCGTACTCGGGGTAGAGCTGCAGCACCTCGCAGAGCCCCCGCAGCCCGATGTACTGCAGGTCGCAGTAGGTCAGCGCCTTCACGTCCGCGTTGGTTTTGATCACTTGGTCCGTGCTGCACAGGTCGGCGCCGATCAAATCCCCTTTGCCTGCGGGAGGGGTCACCCGACAACGTCAACCTTGGGGTCCGTGCCCGACCGGGCAGCGGAAGGGGCTGGGGGAGAGCCCACACCACCTTCCCTCACCCAGGATGGCCAGGACCACGTTGTCCTTCAGGACTTCGAGGGAGCCGGAGCAGACGAAGTAGTTGGCCTGCAGCGCGTCGCCCTGGCGCAGCAGGTACTCCCCGGGGGCGCAGAAGGAGGTCTTGATGTGGAGCGAGAGGGAGCGCAGGCAGCCCCGACTGGCCGTCTCGAAGACAGGCAGCTGCAGGATGTCCTTGTTGAGGTGCATGGCCACGTCCGCACGCAGCTCATCGGGGAAGTCGTGCAGCAGCTGCGGAGAACAGTGTTGGGGTGTGGGTGGCAGGGAGCAGCTTTCCCCACATGGAAGCATCGCGCTGCTCGGCTGCCTCGGCAGAGCCCAGAAGTCCCGGTTGGCACACGCATGACAGCTCTGGCTGTGGTGATGGGTTGTCTCTGCCCCGAGTGCCTGTGCTGCTCCCTGGGCTGCCAGGAATCTGCCTCACTCATGGAATCACTTGGTTGGAAAAGACCTTTGCGATCACTGAGTCCAACCATACCCGTCCACTGATAAAGCATCCCTGAGCACCTCGTCTGCCTGGCTTTTAAATCCCTCCAGGGATGGAGACTCAACCACCTCCCTGGGCAACCTTTCCCAGCGCCTGATAACTTCTGCAGCTAAGGATTTTTCCCAATGTCCAGTCTACACCTCCCCTGGCACAACTTGAGGCTGTTTCCTCTCATCCCATCACTTGTCACTTGGGAGAAGAGCCCAGCACCCACCCTGCTACAACCTCCTTCCAGGTAGTTGTAGACAGTGACAGTTCTTCCCTCAGCCTCCTTTTCTCTAAGCTAAACAACTCCTCTTCCCTCAGCGCTACTCAGAAGACTTATTCTCCTTCAGTCATGGAACCCAGTTCTGATCCTTCAAGCATCAGAGCATGGGGGATGCAGGGCAAGGGGCTGGAGCAGGGCTGGCCCGACCCACCCCTCGCCTCCTACCTCGTTGGCGTCGATGCCGTTGTTCACCGACCAGGTGGTCTGGAAGTACTCCAGCATCCTCTGCTTGAGCTGCTGGGGCAGGCGGTGGACGCGGATGAAGTCCTTGAGGTCCTTCATGCGGGTGTGGTAGAGCGAGCGGCGCGAGTACATGCGCTGGATGATGGCCGTGACGTTGCCGAAGACGACGGCGTGCATCAGCGCTGGGCACCGGGAGGGCAGAGTCAGCCCGGGCCAGGGGCCGGCTGGGCTGGGGGGCTGCAGTATTTGGGGTCCTGGGCTCTGCCCCACCAGCAGTGTGGGGCTGGGGGGGTCATCACAGCAAGCTTCTCCGCTAACCCCAACTGCAGGGCTCTCCCACAGGGCACAGATGTTTATTGCCTCCCCCAAGGTGCCCTGACTTGTGTGGGGACCTGCACCCACCACTCCAGCATAGAATCATAGAATCATAGAACAACCAGGTTGGAAGAGATCCATCGGACCATCGAGTCCAACCACTCCTATCAAACACTAAACCATGTCCCTCAGCATCTCGTCTACCTGTGATGAGGCCGCTCCTTGAATACTGTGTTCAGTTGTGGGCACCTCAGCACAAGAAGGGTGTTGAGGCTCTGGAGCAAGTCCAGAGAAGAGCAATGAAGCTGGTGAAGGGGCTGGAGAACAAAACCTATGAGGAGCATCTGAGAGAGCTGGAGGTGTTTATCCTGGAGAAGAGGAGGCTGAGAGGAGACCTCATTACTCTCTACAACTACCTGAAGGGAGGTTGTAGAGAGGAGGGAGCTGGGCTCTTCTCCCAAGGGACAGGGGACAGGACAAGAGGGAATGGCCTCAAGCTCCACCAGGGGAGATTTAGGCTGGAGATTAGGAGGAAGTTTTTCACGGAAAGGGTCATTGGGCATTGGAATAGGCTGCCCAGGTTGGGGGTTGATTCACCTTCCCTGTTGGTGTTTAAGACACAGGTAGATGAGGTCTTGAGGGACATGGTTTAGTGTTTGATAGGAATGGTTGGACTAGAAGATCCGATTGGTCTCTTCCAGCCTGGTTGTTCTATGATTCTATGATTCTATACCTTAAACCCCTCCAGGGAAGGTGAATCAACCCCCTCCCTGGGCAGCCTATTCCAATGCCCAATGACCCTCTGTGTGGAAAACTTCCTCCTAATCTCCAGTCTAAATCTCCCCTGGCGGAGCTTGAGGCCATTCCCTCTCATTCCCTCAGCAGCCACCAAAGGAGCCTCCCCAAGCCCTTTCCCCGCTCCCCGCCTCACCCCCGATGAGCATGGTGCAGATGGAGAAGATCTTCTCGGCGTCGGTGTTGGCGCAGACGTTGCCGAAGCCCACGCTGGTCAGGCTGCTGAGGGTGAAGTAGAGGGAGGCGATGTAGGCGCTGCGGATGGAGGGGCCCCCCACTGAGTTGTTGATGTAGGGAGCCTCCAGCCTCTTGCCCAGCTCGTGCAGCCAGCCTGCCAAGCACAGCCAGGGGGTTAGCGCTCTCCAAGGGGGCTCGGCACGGCTCCCATCCCCACCCTGGCCTCACTCCGCAGGCAGGAGCCACCCAGAAGGCTCTGCCCTCTCCCCTCGTCGCCCCAACCTGCTCCGCTCACCGATGTCCCAGGTCTGGGGGTCGTTGCTCTCCAACTCCTTGCGGCCGATGACGTACCAGATGCAGGCCATCCAGTGGGCCAGCAGCGCGAACATGGACATGAGGAGGGTGAGGACCATGGCGCTGTACTGCGAGTAGCGGTCCAGCTTCTGCAGCAGCCGCAGCAGCCGCAGCAGCCGCACCGTCTTCAGCAGGTGAACCAGCGAGGTCTGCGAGGGGAGCAGGGCAGGCGTGTGAACCCTGCTGGAGGCACAGGCAGGGAGGGACCCCCCTGCCTCCCCCTGGAGCAGGGACCCTTCACCCCCCTCCACAGCTGCCAGAAGAATCATAGAATCATAGAGCAACCAGGTTGGAAGGGACCTATCGGATCATCGAGTCCAACCATTCCTATCAAACACTAAACCATGTCCCTCAGGACCTCATCTACCTGTCCCTTAAACACCTCCAGGGAAGGGGAATCAACCACCTCCCTGGGCAGCCTATTCCAATGCCCAATGACCCTCTGTGTGAAAAACTTCCTCCAAATCTCCAGTCTAAATCTCCCCTGGTGGAGCTTGAGGCCATTCCCTCTCGTCCTGTCCCTTGGGAGAAGAGCCCAGCTCCCTCCTCTCTACAACCTCCTTTCAGGTAATTGTAGAGAGTAATGAGGTTTCCTCTCAGCCTCCTCTTCTCCAGGCTAAACAACCCCAGCTCTCTCAGCTGCTCCTCATAGGTTCTGTTCTCCAGAAGGGTCGTGGGGTATGGGGATGACTGGGAAGAGCTCGTCCCCCAGAGGTTTCCAGCATCCAAAAGACAGCAGGGAGCACAGCATCACCTTGGGAGATTGGTCTGCCCAGGGAGGGGGTTGAGTCACCTTCCCTGGAGGGGTTTAAGGTGCGGGTGGACGAGGTGCTGAGGGACGTGGTTTAGAGATTGGTGGTGATTTGCTGTGATTTGTGGAGCCTCTGGGTAAATTAAACTGCATGGGAGGCTTCCCACTATCGCTGCCATCACTGCTTCCCCCAGGACCAGGGCACAGACCCTTGCAAAAAGGGCTGCCTCCCCCACTGTTGCCCCTCTCACCCGCAGCACTCACCACGGTGACGTTGAAGACGTAGAGCAGGTCGAAGGGCAGGGCCGCGATGAGATCCACGAAGAACCAGGTGGCCACGTAGTGGATGCAGATGGAGCGAGGCTCGTACACCACCTGGCCCGACTGGCTCACGTACGTCGTGCGGAAATTCAGGATGATGTCTGCCTCGGGGAGAGCAGGATCAGCCCTCACCACCCTCCCCGTGGCCAGGGGAGCTGAGAAGAGGTCTGCATCCCATCCAGACCCCAATCCTGGGGAGCTGAGATGAGGTCTGCATCCCATCCAGACCCCAGTCCTGGGGAACTGAGATGAGTTCTACATCCCATCCAGACCCCAATCCTGGGGAGCTCAGCACTGGCAGAAAAACAACACCTTCAATAACATAGTAATTATGTTATTGAAGAAAATAGAACCCGATGGTTCTAGGTAGGGTTTTAGGTAGCATTCTAGGTAGTGTTCTAGGTAGGGTTCTAGTTTGGGTTCTATGCAGGAGCACAGATATCTATGGATGGTAGGGAAGCCTGAGAACCCAAATTCCATGGGATGCTGGAGTGGTGATGCTCCTTGGACAACCTTTCAACCAGGTCTATATTGGAAGGACTTAGTGCGGGAGGGCAGAGCAAAGGGAGGTAGACTTGCTTCTTAAGTAAGAAGTGGTGTGGGAGGAGAGGGTGATGTCCTGTAGTTGTGTGCAAAATTATAGAAATAACTGTGAGATACCAGCGATGTGCTAATGATGAGATGCTAAGGGACATGATTTAGAGACTGGTGGGAACAGTCGGACTCGATGATCCGGTGGGTCTCTTCCAACCTGGTTGTTCTAGGATTCTAGGAAAGTGATGCCAGCTCCCTTCTCCGTCACCCCTAAGGTCGGCTCCTCCGGTCTCATCCCCCTGCCCCACATGTCACGCGGGCGCTCGGCGCCGGGTACGGACCTACCCAGGATGAAGAGCATCTCGACGGCGATGTCGCTGACGATGGTGCTGCGGGCGGCCGAGAGGCTGTCCTCCGTGCCCGTGAAGCAGACGTTGTAGGGGACGGTGACAGCCACGTAGAAGGTGGCCAGCAGGATCAGCCAGTCCCAGAGGGCCTTGAAGATGCTGTAGTGGAGCAGGATGAAGCGGGACTTCTGCACCGAGGCCACTTTGTACTCGGGGATAGACGGCTTGTTCTCAAACACATTCTGGGAGAGAAAGCAGCAAGGTGGGACACGGATGGCACAAGGGGCCGCCCCGAACGAAGGGGTGGAGGCCACCGCAGCCTCCCCTCCACCCAACTCAGAGAATAATGGAACAGTTTGGGTTGGAAGGGACCTCAAAGCCCATCCAGTCCCACCCCTGCCATGGACAGCGACACCTCCCACTGGATCAGGGGCTCCAAGCCCCATCCAACCTGCCCTTGAACCCCTCCAGGGATGGGGCAGCCACCCCTGCTCTGGGCAACCTGTTCCAGGGCCTCCTCACCCTCACAGCAAAACATTTCTTCCTAAGATCTCATCTCAATCTCCCCTCTTGCAGCTGAAAACCATTCCCCCTCATCCTATCCCTGCACTCCCTGATTCAAAACCCCTCCCCAGCTTTCCCAAAGCCACTTTCCATCCTGGAAGCTGCTCTAAGGTCTCCCTGGAGCCTTCTCTCCTCCAGGCTGAACCCCAACTCTCTCAGCCTGTCCTCATACGGGAGATGCTCCATCACTCTGATCATCCTCGTGGCCCTCCTGGCTGTCAGCTCCCAGTCCCAGGGTGATGGATGCACAGTTCCAATGGGGCACATGGGCTGTGCTGAGGTCACCCTCAGAGATGGGCACAGAATGCCCAATTACAGCACGTAAATTAACGCTGCGCTAATGCTATTAAATGTAATCCAGCGGCACCGCCAGCTGCTGCCCAGAGCCACCCCAGGTGCCAACCCATAGGATGAGGCAGAGCCACCACCACCCTCTGCAGGGACGCGACGCTGCTGGGGCAGCTGGAGCTTAAGCCTCAGCAAGGGGAGAGCAAGGTCCATCAGAAATGGTGTGACCAGCAGGGCCAGGGAGGTGATTCTCCCTCTGGACTCAGCACTGGGGAGGCCGCTCCTTGAATCCTGGGGTCACTTGTGGGCCCCTCAGCACAAGAAGAATGTTGAGGCTCTGGAGCGAGTCCAGAGAAGAGAATGGAGCTGGTGAAGGGGCTGGAGAACAGGCCCTATGAGGAGCAGCTGAGAGAGCTGGAGGTGTTTAGCCTGGAGAAGAGGAGGCTGAGAGGAGACCTCATTACTCTCTACAACTACCTGAGAGGGAGGTTGTAGAGAGGAGGGAGCTGGGCTCTTCTCCCAAGGGACAGGACAAGAGGGAATGGCCTCAAGCTCCACCAGGGGAGATTTAGGCTGGAGATTAGGAGGAAGTTTTTCACGGAAAGGGTCATTGGGCATTGGAATAGGCTGCCCAGGGAGGTGGTTGATTCCCCTTCCCTGGAGGTGTTTAAGGCACAGGTAGATGAGATCTTGAGGGTCTTGGTTTAGTGTTTGATAGGAATGGTTGGACTAGAAGATCCTATGGGTCTCTTCCAACCTGGTTGTTCTATGATTCTATGATCCCTGTCCCAGCACCTCCAGCCACCACAGTTAAGGACAGGCACAGTTGGACTCCTTGCCTGCTTAGAATTATAGAATCCCTAGGTTGGAAAAGACCTTTGAGATCATCAAGTCCAGCTGTACCTATCCCTGAGCTCCTCATCTACCCATCTTTTCACAGAATCATAGAATAATCAGGTTGGAAGGGACCCATCGGATCATCAAGTCCAACCATTCCCACCAATCTTGGTTTAGTATTTGATAGGAATGGTTGGACTCGATGATCCAGTGGGTCTCTTCCAACCTGGTGATTCTATGATTCTATGACCCTGTGCGAGGGCACCTCAGCCACGCGGCTGGGCTGGCACAGAGCTGCTGCTGGTCCCTGCTGCTGCCGGAAGGCCCAGCGCTCCCAGGCTTGCGGCTGCTGCAGCCTGGTAACGGCGCTGCCGGCGCTCCCCAGGGCCAGCTCGGCTGTGCCACTAGCAGGCAGGTTTTCCTGACAGCTGAAGTGTGAGACAACCTTGCAAGAACTGCCAGAAGAGCTGCTCTCCCACTGCTCTCTGCTGCTGCCAGCAAATTACAGTTGCACCCTGGATGATGGTGCCGGTGCTGTGGTTGGAGGGTGTTTCGGTGCCTGGAGAGGCCGATGAGGTGCGTGTAGGGTGCAGCATCCCAGTGGGACTGGGCTCTGCTGCAGGACTGGTCCTGGGAGAGCTGTAGCCCCACCAGCTCACCCACAGCCCCAGCCCGGGAGGCACCAGGCAAAGCTTAGGAGGAAGTTTTTCACACAGAGGGTCATTGGGCATTGGAACAGGCTGCCCAGGGAGGGGGTTGATTCCCCTTCCGTGGAGGTGTTTAGGGCACAGGTAGATGAGGTCCTGAGGGACATGGGTTAGTGTTTGATAGGAATGGTTGGACTCGATGATCCGATGGGTCTCTTCCAACCTGGTTGTTCTATGATTCTATGATTCTAAGCTTTAGGGCTCCCACCAGTCCCTTACGCGGTTGATTTTCATCTCACTGCGATCCCTCTGAGGAAACTGGCTGCTGAGCCGGTTCAGCACCGTCCAACCCTGCCTCTGTGCGGCCCGAAGACGTGAGCTGCCAGGTTTCTTGCTCCTCTGCTTCTCTGAAAGTGGAAAGAACACACTGGGCTAGTGGGAGCCACTTCAGGGACCCCTCTTTGCATGGGTCAGGCAGGACCCAGCCTGAGAGTCCCTTTGCCAGGCACCAACTGTGCTCCCCAAATCCTGTCGCCACCCCACAGACGCTGCTCACCCTCCTTCTTTTCACTGGGATGGCTCCTGCCCCGGCTCTCTGTGATGTCCTTGAAGGAGAAAAGGAAGAGCACCACCTCTCCCTTCTCGTTCTTGATGGGCATGATGTCCAACAGGCACCAGAAGGCGGCTCCTGCGTGGAGGAGAAGGGGTGGTGAAGGCCGGACAGCCTCATCGCTCTTCCGTGGCCTCCACCCAGGACCCACAAGGGGCTGAGTCCCAGCCCCATGCGCCACTCACCACCCTTCTTGTAGAAGCAGACCTCGGTCTGGTACTCCTGCCTGCCATCCAGCACCTTCTCGATGCGCTGCAGGACGGGCTCGCTGGTCTCGGCCCCGTAGAGGAAGCGGCAGCTGCAGTTCTTCTGCATGACCTCGGTGCGGGCGAAGCCAGTGAGGTCGCAGAAGCCGTCGGAGCAGTAGACGATGGGGAAGCCTTGGCGGACCTGCGCGTTGGCCAGGATGAAGTTGCTGTCTGAAAGGAGACGCAGGCCCCGCCGAGGGCTTGAGGCCACTCAGAGGGGCACGAAGGGGAGTCCATCCCTCCCAGACCCCCACACATCTCTCCGGGATGAAGAGCCATATCTGTTCAGTTCTGAGCCCCTCAGCACAAGAAGGATGTTGAGGCTCTGGAGTGAGTCCAGAGAAGAGTGACAAGGCTGGTGAAGGGGCTGGAGAACAGACCCTATGAGGAGCAGCTGAGAGAGCTGGGGGTGTTTATCCTGGAGAAGAGGAGGCTGAGAGGAGACCTCATTACTCTCTACAACTACCTGAGGGGAGGTTGAGGAGAGGAGGGAGCTGGGCTCTTCTCCCAAGGGACAGGGGACAGGACAAGAGGGAATGGCCTCAAGCTCCACCAGGGGAGATTTAGGCTGGAGATTAGGAGGAAGTTCTTCACAGAAAGGGTGATTGGGCATTGGAATAGGCTGCCCAGGTTGGGGGTTGATTCACCTTCCCTGGAGGTGTTTAAGGGACAGGTGGATGAGGTCTTGAGGGACATGGGTTAGTGTTTGATAGGAATGGTTGGACTAGAAGATCCGATGGGTCTCTTCCAACCTGGTTGTTCTATGATTCTCTGCTGTTCCCAGAGCTGTCCCATCCCCTGCCTCCGAGGAGCCATCCTGGGCAGCCCCACATGCTGGAAAGGGAAGGAGCCCAGCTCCAGCTCCAGCTCCCATCAGCAGAGACACCATCCCAAGCGAGGCAATTCACGCCTCCCCCTCTCCATCTGCCGCTCCCACCTCCTGCCGGGGCTCAGGCAGCTTAGCGGGCGCAGAAGCAAACCCGGGCGGGTGCTGCCAACCCGGAAGCGCTGGGCTCTGTGCTGGGACCTCCAGCCCAGGCTTGGCACCACCTGCCAAGGGGTTGGGAGAAAGTCACAGAGCCTGAGGTGTGCCAGGTCCCCGTGTGCACCAGCTCAGAGATACAAGGGAAGCATCCTTGTCTCTCACAGCACTGTGGAGGCTTCCCTGGCATCACCTCTGCCCGAGCAGGGACCTGGCAGCAGGCAGAGGAGAGCCCTTGCCAGCCTGGCAGCCCATCCCAATGCAGAAGAGTCGACCTGGGCGAGGGCTCTGCCCCCAGGGTCACCATGAGTCCCTGCCGCAGGCTCGGTGCCAGCGGCACAGATGGCCTTGTGCTAAAAGGGTGCCAAGGAAACGGGGTGCTCAGCCAGCGTGGGCTGGGTTTGCACCCAGCGAGGGCACATCGGGTTGTCCCCAGCCCTGACACTGTCCCCAGCCCGTGAGGTGCCAACCCAGCACCCCAAATCCCCACCATCCCATCATGGGGAGCAGGCAGTGTGGTCTCACCCTGTCTCCTAACAAAGGAGAGGAACCCACAGCAGGTTCCAGCCCCCGAGCATCCCCAGCTGAGCTGTGCCAGGGCAGGGCAAGGGCAGAGGAGGTTGCGAGGAGGAGGAGGATGAGGGGGTGGCAGCCACAGGCAGCCCTGGTACGATGGGGGGGGGGGGGTGCAGCGAGGCCCCCACCGCGCGGCTCAGCCCGGGATTAGCTCGGAGAGGCAAAAATAGCTTGAAGCTGTGACTAAGGCCAGATTTTGGCTCTGGGGAGCCGGGATTACCGCGTTGTCCAGGATGTGTTATTAGAAAAAGGAGAAAAAAAAAAAAAAACAGCCTGGTGTTTGGGATCAGCTCTGCGGAACGGGGTGGGGTGGGGGGGGCAGTGCCCTTCGCCGCGGTGGCCAAGGGACGGGCACCCTCTCCTGGGGCTCGGCAGCTGCCCGGGAGAGGCAGGGTTAACTGGCAGGGTGTATCACTGCAGCTAAAGCCCCCTCTCCATGGCAGATAAAGCCGATAAGAGATATATCAAAGCTGGAGGCTGGTTAAAAGTGCCCGGGGGAGGCAGGTTGGCAGGGGCTGGAAGGCAGGGTGAGGCCGCGATGCTGCGGGGCAGATCGTACGATCTGCCCCGCAGCATCGCGGCCTCACCCTGCCTTCGAAGTCCCCTAGGAGCTTGGCACCAAAGCCAAATCGAGCCAAATCTAGCCCTGGGAAGCCCAGGCCCAGCAGAGCTGGGGGACACCAGTCCCTGCTGCTGCTCCTGGGGGAATTGGTGACACCACAGCGGAACGATCAGAGCAACTGGTGAGCTCAGCAGAGCTTGATCCTGGTGAGGAGGTGGATCTTGGGGCCACCCTTGGTGCCTGTCCCAACATAGGATCACTAGCCAAGGACCATGTGGCTCTGTCCTGGCACCTCTGGGTGCAGCTCAATCAATCTCCTGGTGAGGAGGTGGATCCTGGGGCCACGCTTGGCGTCTGCCCTAGCACAGGATCACTAACCAAGGAACATGTGGCTCTGTCCTGGCACCTCTGGGTGCAGCTCAATCAATCTGGTGAGCTCAGCAGAGCTTGATCCTGGTGAGGAGGTGGATCCTGGGGCCACCCTTGGTGTCTGACCCAACACAGGATCACTAGCCAAGGACCATGTGGTTCTATCCTGGCACCTCTGGGTGCAGCTCAATCTCCTGGTGAGGAGGTGGATCTTGGGGCCACGCTTGGTGTCTGCCCTAGCACAGGATCACTAGCCAAGGACCTTGTGGTTCTGTCCTGGCACCTCTGGGTGCAGCTCAGCCTGAGCTGGGGGGGCTCAGGGGGCTGCCTGCCTTGTGATGATTGACTCTCAAAGGTAACATCCTAAATGAGAGTTCCAAACAACAGCCTGCGCCACACTAGGCCTGGAGTCAGCTTGGCATCACAGCCAGGGAGTACCCAAGGGTGCAGCCGGTGATGCCACAAGCTCTCAGCGTCGTTCCCATGCCAGCAACGTGAGGCATGTTCAGCCCGGGAAGCTCCTGCTCCCAGTGATTCTTGGGGGGACACCGGGTGAGGCCTGTCCTCGGGTGGCTGTGCGGTGCCAGCGGTGCCAGGAGCTGCCACGCAGCCTCCCAGCATGATCCGCTCCTCAACATGCCAGGGCATTAATCCAGCCTGTCCCCTGCAGACGGAGGCGGAGGGGAGCCCAGCCCCGAGGGCCGCGCCAGCACCTCCAGCTGCGGGAAGGAGTCACAAAGCAGATGGTGCTGGGGTAGCACAGGAATCACCCCTCCCAAAACACACGCTCCCAGTGCCCCCCTCAAACCCCCCAGAGCTGTAACTTGGAGCTTTGCTAACTGGGGCTTGTGCTGGGCGGCACTGAGGGTCCCCAGAGACCCTGCAAGGGGCTGCCCAGGGAGGGGGTTGATTCCCCTTCCCTGGAGGTGTTTAAGGGACGGGTAGATGAGGTCTTGAGGGACTTGGTTTAGTGTTTGATAGGAATGGTTGGACTCGATGATCCGATGGGTCTCTTCCAACCTGGTTGTTCTATGATTCTATGACAAGCTCAGGCTGTGCCCCACATTCTCCCCAAAGACCCCAACTCTGGGGGGTGCTGGGGCTGCACCCCGACCTCTGCGGGACCAACCACCACCCGCATCATCCCCATCTCCCCCAGGACCACCGCTCTGGGAGCAGGATGGGGCTGAGATGGGTCCTTGAGGGGCCCCGGGGAGGCCTGGGAGGGGGGTCCCGGCCATGCAAACCCATCCCGGGGTCCCCCCCAACCCCACGACCTCCCCCCCTCCCCAAGCCCCATCGAGCGGGCTCTGTCCGTGGTGCTGAACCGTTCGGAGACCGGGAACCCCGAGGCCGGACACAGACACGGGGGGTCTCGAACCCCCAACCCCTCGACCACCCCAAGCCCTACCGAGCGGGCTCTGTCCGTGGTGCTGAACCGTTCGGAGACCGGGAAACAGAGCCCTGAACGGGGTAGGTGGGGGAGGCCGGGAACCCCGAGCCCGGACACAGACACGGGGGGACCCGGAGCACCGACACAGACACGGGGAATGGGGGGTTCCCGGAGCACCGAGCGACACGCCGGGTCCCGCCTGAGGACACGGGAGGGGATCCCGGAGCATTCGTCGTGGCCACGGACACTGGGAATGGGAGGACACGGAGTAGCGAACCCCGACACGGGGGGAGGGAGGGTCCCGGAGCCCCGAACCCCGACACCGACAGGGGGAACAGGGAGGGTCCTGGAGCCCCGAGCCCCGACACCGACAGGGGGAACGATGGGGCCAGAGAGCCCCGACACCGACATGGGGAACGGGGAGGGTCCCGGAGCCCCGAGCCCCAACTCCGACATGGGGAAGGGAGGGGTCCGAGAGCCCCAACACAGACAGGGGGAAAGGGGAGGGTCCCGGAGCCCCAAGCCCCGAGCCAGGGTGGGGGTCCCGGAGCACCAAAGCCGGTCCCGGACACGGGGGACGGTCCCAGAGCCCCGACACGGGGGGTCCCGGAGCCCCGAACCCCGACACCGACATGGGGAAGGGTCCCCGAGCCCCGATACCAACATGGGGAACGGGGAGGGGTCTGGAGCCCCGAACCCCGACACCGAGATGGGGAACGGAGGGTCCCCGAGCCCTGACACCGACACCGAGATGGGGAACGGAGGGGTCCGAGAGCCCCGACACCGACATGGGGAACGAGGAGGGTCCCGGAGCCCCGACCCCCGAGCCAGGGTGGGGGTCCCGGAGCACCAAAGCCGGTCCTGGACACGGGGGAGGGTCCCCGAGCCCCGACACCGACATGGGGAACGGAGGGTCCCCGAGCCCCGAGCCCCGACACCGAGATGGGGAACGGAGGGGTCCGAGAGCCCCGACACCGACACGGGGAACGAGGAGGGTCCCGGAGCCCCGACCCCCGACACAGGATGGGGGTCCCAGAGCATCGAACCCGGTCCTGGACACGGGGTTGGGGGGGGGGGTCCCGGAGCCCCGAGTCATGACACCGACAGGGGGAACGGGGAGGGTCCCGGAGCCCCGAGCCCTGACACGGGGGGTCCCGGAGCCCCGAGCCACGACACCGACAGGGGGAACGGGAAGGGTCCCCGAACCCCGACACCGACAGGGGGAACGAGGAGGGGTCTGAGAGCCCCGACACCGACACGGGGAGTCCCGGAGCCCCGAGCGCAGCTGCAGACACGGGAGGGGCCCTGGAGACACCTGGAGCATCGATACCGGCCACGCAAACGGGCAACGGGGAGGATCCCAGAACCCTGAACCCCGACACCAACAGGGGGAACGAGGAGGGTCCCGGAGCCCCGAGCCCCGACACCGACAGGGAGAACGGAGGGGTCCGAGAGCCCCGACACCGACAGGGGGAACGGGGAGGGTCCCGGAGCCCTGACACCGACACCGACAGGGGGAACGGAGGGGTCTGAGAGCCCCGACATCAACAACGGGAACGGGGAGGGTCCCGGAGCCCTGACACCGACACCGACAGGGGGAACGAGGAGGGGTCTGAGAGCCCCGACACCGACAGGGGGAACGGGGAGGGTCCCGGAGCCCTGACACCGACACCGACAGGGAGAACGGAGGGGTCTGAGAGCCCCGACATCAACAACGGGAACGGGGAGGGTCCAGGAGCCCCGAGCCCCGACACCGACAGGGGGAACGGAGGGGTCCGAGAGCCCCGAGCCCGCCAAGGGGGGGGTCCCGGGGCCAGCCCTGAGGGTAGGTGGGGTCCCGGTGCCGGTGCCGGTGCCAGGCCTACGTGTGCCATCGAAGCGAGTGGCGATGGTGTCGAGGAAGGTGTTCTGCGGCGCCAGCAGCCCCTTCATCACCGGCATCCTCCCGCCGCCCCCGCGGCTGCCCAGCCCGGCCACACCGGGGGTGCCGCTCCGCCCCCCGGCACGCCCACCACGGGCACCGGGAGGGGCTTCGGCGCCGGCGGCACCGGCAACGCCCCGGGGCATCCCACACGTGGGAGGCACCGGGGGCTGCTCCGTACCACGATTCGGTGCACCGGGAGGTACCAGAAGCTGCTCGGTACCGTGATTCGGTGCACCGGGAGGTACCGGGAGGCACCGGGAGCTGCTCGGTACCACGATCTGGTGCACGGGAGGTACCGGGAGCTGCTCAGTACCGTGATTCGGTGCACCGGGAGTTACCAGGAGCTGCTCGGTACCGTGATTCGGTGCACCGGGAGGTACCAGAAGCATCTTGATACCGCAATTCGGTGCACCGGGAGGTACCGGGAGGCACCGGGGGCTGCTCGGTACCACGATCCGGTGCACCGGGAGGTACCGGGAGCTGCTCGGTACCACGATCCGGTGCACCGGGAGGTACCGGGAGCTGCTCGGTACCACGATCCGGTGCACCTGGAGGCACCGGGAGGCACGGGGAGCTGCTCGGTAATGTGATCCGGTGCACCTGGAGGCACCGGGAGCTGCTCGGTACCGCGATCCGGTGCACCGGGAGGTACTGGGAGCTGCTCGGTACCACAATCCAGTGCACCGGGAGGTACCGGGAGGCACCGGGAAGCACCGGGAGCTGCTCGGTACTGCAATCCGGTGCACCTGGAGGCACAGGGACCTGCTCGTTACCACAATCCAGTGCACCGGGAGGTACCGGGAGGTACCGGGAGGCACCGGCACCTGCTCAGTACCACAATCCAGTGCACCTGGAGGCACCGGGAGGCACCGGGAGCTGCTCGGTCCCACAATCTGGTGCACCGGGAGGTACCAGAAGCTCCTTGGTACCACGATTCGGTGCACCTGGAGGTACCGGGAGGCACCGGGAGCTGCTCAGTACCACAATCCAGTGCACTGGGAGGTACCGGGAGGTACTGGGAGCTGCTCAGTACCACGATCCGGTGCACCGGGAGGTACCAGAAGCTGCTCGGTACCACAATCCAGTGCACCGGGAGGTACCGGGAGGCACCGGGAGCTGCTCGGTATCACGATTTGGTGCACCTGGAGGCACCAGGACCTGCTCGGTACCACGATCCGGTGCACCGGGAGGCACTGGGAGCTGCTCGGTACTGCAATCCGGTGCACCGGGAGGCACCGGGACCTGCTCGGTACCACAATTCAGTGCACCGGGAGGTACCAGGAAGCACTGGGTGCTGCTCGGTACCACGATCCAGTGCACCGGGAGGTACCAGAAGCTGCTCGGTACCACGATTCCGTGCACCAGGAGGTACCGGGAGGTACCAGGAGTCACTGGGAGGCACCGGGAGCTGCTCGGTAATGTGATCCGGTGCACCGGGAGCTGCTCGGTACCACAATCCGGTGCACCAGGAGGTACCAGAAGCTCCTCGGTACCGTCATTTGGTGCACCGGGAGGCACCGGGAGCTGCTCGGTACCAACTCACTTGGCACTAGGAGCTGGTGCACCAGGACCTGCTTGGGAGCAGCCCTCACAGCCCAGTGGGCCCCTGGAGGCTGGGGAGGGGGTAAAACCCAGTACTCCCAGCTACGAGACCCCCAGTCCCACAGCTGCCAGCTCATCTGTGTCCTGTGGGACCCCTCCTGGGGCACCCAGCGGTGACAGAACCCTGAGCAGGGACAGGGAGGTGGCAGAGGGCCAGGTCATAGAATCATAGAATCATAGAACAACCAGGTTGGAAGAGACCCATCGGATCTTCTAGTCCAACCATTCCTATCAAACACTAAACCAAGTCCCTCAGGACCTCATCTACCTGTGCCTTAAACACCTCCAAGGAAGGTGACTCAACCACCTCCCTGGGCAGCCTATTCCAATGCCCAATGACCCTTTCCATGAAAAACTTCCTCCTAATCTCTAGCCTAAATCCCCCCTGGTGGAGGTTGAGGCCATTCCCTCTTGTCCTGTCCCCTGTCCCTTGGGAGAAGAGCCCAGCTCCCTCCTCTCCACAACCTCCTCTCAGGTAGTTGTAGAGAGCAATGAGGTCTCCTCTCAGCCTCCTCTTCTCCAGGAGAAACACCCCCAGCTCTCTCAGCTGCTCCTCATAGGTTCTGTTCTCCAGCCCCTTCACCAGCTTCTTGGCTCTTCTCTGGACTCTCTCCAGAGCCTCAACATCCTTCTTGTGCTGAGGGGCCCACAACTGAACACAGGATTCAAGGAGCGGCCTCCCCAGTGCTGAGTCCAGAGGGAGAATCACCTCCCTGGCCCTGCTGGTCACACCATTTCTGATCCAAGCCAAGATGCCCTTGGCCTTCTTGGCCACCTGGGCACACTGCTGGCTCATGGTCAGTCAGCTGTTGACCAACACCCCCAGGTCCCTCTCCTCCTGGCAGTTTTCCAGCCAGGCTTCTCCCAGTCTGTAGCTCTGCAAGGGGTCCTGTGGCCAAGGAGAGGGTGGCCAGAGCCTCTCTGGTGCTGGAGCCGCTGGGGGATGCTCCAAACCCTTTAGGAAGGGGCTTCACCCCCACCCCCCGAGGCCTGGTTGAGGGTCTGTTTGCTCCAGTTCTGCTCCAGCATCCACCCAACTGGTCCAACACTGGCGGCACCAGCCTTGCCAGCTGATCCAGGGCAGAGTTGTGCCCCCCAGCCCCTCCCCAGAGAGAAGGCAGAGCATGGCTCACGTCAGGCTACCATTTATTGTAAAAGGCCAGCGGTGCCTGCGCTGCCCTGAGCAGGCTCGGCCAGGGCCAGGAGGAGGTATGTAAAAGTGCTATTTACACCAAACTCCGGACGCCCACCCCCTGAATCCATCCCCTGGGATGCCCCCGTCACCCCCACCCCACTCAGAAAAAGCTCTTCGCAGCTCCCCGGGCCTGGCTCTTGCTCACGTCCTTCCCCGCGTGCCCCTGGCACTCGCCGGGGCCGGCAGGGCTGGGGTCAGTGCCCTGGAGGGTTGGTGTCGGCTGAGGATCCGTGCCCGGCTGGCAGGCGGAGGCGTCGCGGCAGGCAGAGCCCAGCTGCTCCCCGCGCTTGCCCATGGTGAGGATGCCAGCGGCGTGGTTGCCGGAGCCGTGCAGCAGCCTGTAGAGCCGGCTCTGGAAGGCCGGCGGGATGCTCTTCCTCTTGCCCAGCGTTAGGATGCCGGCGGCGTGGTTGCCCGCCCCGTGCAGGAGGTCGTAGATGTGGCACGAGCAGGTCTTCTGCCGGCAGCACTCGGGGAGGCTCTGCCGGGCAGCGGCCAAGGAGCAGAGCAGCAGCAGGAGCAGGACACAGGCAGCTCGATGGAGCTGCTGGAGCAACAGGAGGCATCAGTGCTGGGCAGCACAGACACAGGGCTCATAGAATCATAGAACAACCAGGTTGGAAGAGACCCATTGGATCATCCAGTCCAACCATTCCTATCAAACACTAAACCAAGTCCCTCAAGACCTCATCTACCCGTCCCTTAAACACCTCCAGGGAAGGTGACTCAACCACCTCCCTGGGCAGCCTATTCCAATGCCCAGTGACACTCTGTGTGAAAAACTTCCTCCTAATCTCCAGCCTAAATCTCCCCTGGTGGAGCTTGAGGCCATTCCCTCTTGTCCTGTCCCCTGTCCCTTGGGAGAAGAGCCCAGCTCCCTCCTCTCCACAACCTCCTTTCAGGTAGTTGTAGAGAGTAATGAGGTCTCCTCTCAGCCTCCTCTCCTCTAGGCTAAACACCCCCAGCTCTCTCAGCCGCTCCTCATAGGGCCCCATAGGGTCACCCCCCAGTCTGGCCCCCGTGCCCACCAGTGTCTCAGCTCCCGTCCACGCTGGTCACCGCAGCTCTGCCTGCTCGTCCCCACGCATGGGGTGTCCCCAGAATGGCACCTGGAGGTGCCTGGGGGTATGGCCAGCACCACACGCTTGGAGCCGCCAGGATTGCTTCTCCCCATGCCAGTCCCAGCAACCACAGCCCCCGCTGAGAAAGAACCAGCCAGACCCTTCTGCACCTCCACTCTCCATCCCAACCACGCTCCCAGCTCCCAGGGCCTTGGTCCCACCTTGGTATCGGGCACCACCATCCTTCTTGGGGTCGTCAGCTGCTGGAGGAGCACCGGGCAATGTCCCACCAGGCACCCGAGAGCCCAGCACCCTGCGCCTCCGCTTTATAGCCCCCAGCACAATAGTGCTGCCAAAAATATACCAGCGGGGCCAGGCGGGAGCAGCCGGTCTCTGGGAGACACGGGTGCGCGGTGGCCGGTAGCTCGGAGACCGGCCAGGCCTTTCCTCTCATTTGCGGCTCCTCTTTGTGTGGGCGCTGGGCGCAGCGACCAGGCCGCGTGGGACTAATGAGGCCGTAATTGCCCACGGGCCCTGCGGCCGGTCCGGCACAAAGGGGCTGAAGGTCAGTGCTGTGGAGGTGCCAACCCTCTCCTGAGAGCCGCAGCTCACCACTCGGCTCCTGGTGGCCCCATTAGGCTAATTACCTCCCTGAACAAAGGGGTGTTGGGCAGCCACACGGCTCAGTGATGTTTGGGAGTCGTCACCTTGCGCTCAGCCGGTGCCAGGGGAGGGATGGAGCCATCGGGGTCCCCATCCCCAGTGCCACAACTGCCCTATCTTGGCCCCACCTGGGCACATAAAGGGAGCCACAAGGCACTGGGATGGGTCTGATGCTCTTTGTCACACCCCAAAAACCCAGTTGGACCCTTGCCCCGGGAGCCCCTCAGCCTGCAGGACAAGCCCAGAGGTGCCTCTGGTGCCAGAAGCCACATCCACTGCTCGGGGGGAGTCTGCAGAGGCCTCCTGGCCCCCCAGCCTCTGCACCCCGAACGCTCCCAGCCCTTCTGCACATCGGGAAGCCCAGAAACGCCAGGGAGGAGAAGGGACCCAGTGTCCCATGGAGAGAGGACGACTGGCCAGGATTCTCCCAGCAGGCAGGTTTTGCCCAGGGCTAGCAAAGGCAAAACCTGCATCCTGGACAAGGGCAAGAGCCCAAGTCTGGGGCTGCTTTTCCAAGAGGAGTCTTACCCAGTGATGTGAGTTCACACCCATGGGCACCGGGTGCCAGCGTCCCTGCCAGCCCCACAGCCGGGTGCTCACTCTGGAAGCAGACGGTGACAACGGATCAAGCCCTGAAAGCTCAGGGGGGAAGCAGGAGTGGGGACACCCCTCCTAGACCCCCCAGCAGCCCCTGGGCATGGGAGAGCGCAGGCCCCCAGCCCCTTTGCGCAGCCCTGCATGCAGGTTGGGGTCCCTCGTTCCGGCCCCACAGCCCGAGGGCTTAGTCCAGGCCCCCGAGCCCCACGCCGGGGTCAGCAGGATGCCGTGTCGCCACCTCCGTCTGTCTCGGGGATGGGTTCCAGTGGGGCGCGCAGGCGGGAGGGCTCGGGCGAGGCTGAACCGTTCCTGCCGATGCCGCAGGACTGGCCGGCATTGTGGATCTGCCACAGATTGTCCAGAGCCTCCGCCTTGGCGTGTTTGAGGAGATCAGCCTGGCCCTGTGCGGGGGAGAGAGTGTCAGGGGCTGGAGTCATAGAATCATAGAACAACCAGGTTGGAAGAGACCCATCGGATCATCAAGTCCAACCATTCCTATCAAACATTAAACCACGTCCCTCAGCACCTCATCTACCCGTCCCTTAAACACCTCCAGGGAAGGGGAATCAACCACCTCCCTGGGCAGCCTATTCCAATGCCCAATGACCCTTTCCGTGAAAAACTTCCTCCTAATCTCCAGCCTAAATCTCCCCTGGTGGAGCTTGAGGCCATTCCCTCTTGTCCTGTCCCCTGTCCCTTGGGAGAAGAGCCCAGCTCCCTCCTCTCTACAACCTCATTTCAGGGAGTTGTAGAGAGCAATGAGGTCTCCCCTCAGCCTCCTCTTCTCCAGGAGAAACACCCCCAGCTCTCTCAGACACTCCTCATAAGGCCTGTTCTCCAGCCCCTTCATCAGCTTTGTTGCTCTTCTCTGGACTCTCTCCAGAGCCTCAACATCCTTCTTGTGCTGAGAGGCCCACAACTGAACACAGGATTCAAGGAGCAGCCTCACCAGTGCTGAGTCCAGAGGGAGAATAACCTCTCTGGCCCTGCTGGTCACACCGTTTCTGATACAAGCCAGGATGCCATTGGCCTTCTTGGCCACCTGGGCACACTGCTGGCTCATGGTCAGTCAGCTGTCAACCAACACCCCCAGGTCCCCCCAAGAGGGGCTGTGGGGGCTCATTGGGCATCGCCTGGACCCCCGCAGCATCCCCTGGGTGCAGGCTGGGGAGGGAGCCTGCAGCCCCTCGCCCCTCACCTTGAGGACGGTGATGTTCCAGGCGAAGCTCTCCAGCGCTTTCTGCAGCTTGCGGCCGCGCAGACCCTCCTTGGCTTCGATGCGGTGCAGCTCCTTGTGGAAATCCATCCCTGTGCAGGTGGGAACATCGCTCAGAGGGCACGAAGCCACATGTACGGGGATGGGGGCAGAGCCGGAGGGATCCCCTCCAACTGAGGAGTGGGTTGGGTGGACTCCCCACTGTCCCAACGGCTCCCAGTCCCCTCCATCCTGGGAATGATGGGCTGGCAGAGCCCCCACCACCGAGCTCAGCCGCTGCACTGGGCAGTTTTGGAGGCTAAGGGGGTCTGGAAGGGCAGTGATTATCCTTGGCACAGCTCTCAGCCCACCCAGGGGCTTCGGAGCGGGGCCACCATCCTCCCGTTTCTCCCACGAAGTGCAGGCCCCCGCGCCGTGCGCCGCGTGACGTCCTCGTGAGCGGCTGCTATATTTACCCCTCCTGATGCAGCAGCAGCTCGGGGCCCACGCCAGGGCTCCCACGCGAGCCTGCAAACCCCCGGCCTGTCAGTCAGCACCCCCACATGCCCTGCCTGCAGCCTGCACCCCCCAGCCCCACAGCATCCTCGGGTGGCAGCTCACGGGGCTTGTCTGGAGTGCAGCCAGGGTGGAAATTCTGGGCCCCTCACCACAAGAAGGATGTTGAGGCTCTGGAGAAGAGCCACGAAGCTGGTGAAGGGGCTGGAGAAGAAGAGGAGTGGTTGAGAGAGCTGGGGGTGTTTATCCTGGAGAAGAGGAGGCTGAGGGGAGACCTCATTACTCTCTACAAGTACCTGAAAGGAGGTTGTGGAGAGGAGGGAGCTGGGCTCTTCTCCCAAGGGACAGGGGACAGGACAAGAGGGAATGGCCTCAAGCTCCACCAGGGGAGATTTAGGCTGGAGATTAGGAGGAAGTTTTTCACACAGAGGGTCATTGGGCATTGGAACAGGCTGCCCAGGGAGGTGGTTGAGTCACCTTCCCTGGAGGTGTTTAAGGGACAGGTAGATGAGGTGCTGAGGGACATGGTTTAGTGTTTGATAGGAATGGTTCGATGATCCGATGGGTCTCTTCCAGCCTGATTGTTCTATGATTCTATGAAGCAGGGAGAGCGGCAGCCCAGGGAAAGGGGTGGGGTTGCAGCCCCCCAAACGGCTGCTTTAAGGGCTGGGCAACCCCCCAGAGTCCCTCTGCACTGTGACACCCCCAGTTCTGGGGCAGCAGTGGGGATCCCTCAGCCAGAATGGGACAGGAGGGCGTAGAGCTCCTGCATCCAGAACAGCACGAGAAGGCACAGAGCCCACCTGTGCCCTGCTCCTGCATTCAGACTGGGACAGGAGGGCACAGAGCCCACCCGTGCCCTGCTCCTGCATCCAGAAAGGGACAGGAGGGCACAGAGCCCACCCCTACCCCTCAGCACACACCTCCTGCTGCCGCTATGCCCAGAGCTGGCAGCAGCAGCCGAGCCGAGAGCCAAGATCTCGAGGAGGTTTCCGGGCTGCTGTGCCAGCGAAGAACAAACAGAGCTGCTGGCAGCCAGGCTGGTACCCGCTGCGGGTGGTGTCGCGGGGCCCTCTCCTTCCTCCCCAGCCCCTCCAGCTCCCAGCAGCTCTCCCAGCCCCACGGTGCCCACACTAGCCCCTGGGCCAGCAGCCCTCCGAGCACCCGGTGGTGGCCGGGGCTGTCCTTGCGGGGCTGCAGCCCATGGATCCCCCAGTGCCTGGAGTGGGACTGGGATGCCAAGAACCCAGCGGGATGGAGGCAGGACAGAGCGGGAGGCAGCACCTGCCTGTGTGGGTTCAGCCGCACGTCTTGGAAGCCGTAACACTCAGTTGCCACTTCTACCGTCAGCCCCACTCTGTTATTTCTGTTGCTAATTATACTCTCGCCTTCAGCAGCTAATGACTCTTCCCTGCTTCCTCATCAGCCTCCTCCGCTCGCCTTCCATCCCTCCCTCTTGCAGAGCTGCCTCAACCCACCCGCCCAGCTCCCTGTCCTAGCGCAGGTGGCCCTGTCCCCAACGCACCCTGGTGGCATCGGGCAGCGTCTCGTACCCACCCTGGGCTGGCGGCACATGGGAAAACCCCAGAGCCTGGTTTGGGGCTGCTCCAGCCAGAAAGCATCTCCCACAGCTCTGACTGCTCTGCCACTGACCTCCAGCCCCAGGAGGCAGATGTGCAACAGATGCAACCCACAGGCACTCAGATCATAGAATCATAGAATCAACAGGTAGAAAAAGACCCATCGGATCATCGAGTCGAACCATTCCCATCAATCTCTAACCCATGTCCCTCAGGACCTCATCCACCCGTCCCTTAAACACCTCCAGGGAAGGTGAATCAACCCCCTCCCTGGGCAGCCTATTCCAATGCCCAATGACCCTTTCCATGAAAAACTTCCTCCTAATCTCTAGCCTAAATCTCCCCTGGTGGAGCTTGAGGCCATTCCCTCTCGTCCTGTCCCTTGGGAGAAGAGCCCAGCTCCCTCCTCTCCACAACCTCCTTTCAGGTAGTTGTAGAGAGCAATGAGGTCTCCTCTCAGCCTCCTCTTCTCTAGGCTAAACACCCCCAGCTCTCTCAGCCGCTCCTCTTGTTCTCCAGCCCCTTCACCAGCTTCGTTGCTCTTCTCTGGACTCACCAGTGAACCCCGTGAACCAAACCCTGATGAGACACATGCCCCCAGCCCAGAAGCACAGCCCTCCCACCCGCAGCTCCCTAGGGATGTGCCCAGATCCAAGGAACAGAGCAGAATTAGGGCTGGATTCGCCCTGCTGTGACTCACCTGCCTGCTGTGCCTGGATGAGCTTCCCGTACACCGCGTCTGCAGACTCGATCAGCGTCCGGCTGGTCTGGATCATCTGGAGAGAGGGGGCAGCGTGAGGAGGTGGGCAGAAGCCACCCAAGCAGAGCAGCCGGGGATTAGGGGCTGGGCAGGAGCTGCCTCTCATCCCATCCAGCCGTTCTCGCCCGGTTGCACACGGCCAGGGCAGCACAACCAGCGCTTGGCTGGCAGCCACGTCCCCCCCGACACAAAGGAAGGAAGGAAACAGCTCTGGATCTGGCTATTAATGGGATTTCTCCCAGCAGGCAGGACTGCGGGATGCCCCACCAGGCAGCATGGCCAACGGGGTGGGGGGTCCCAGGGTGCATACGGAGCTGGGTGAGCCGGCGCCTCAACGCTGAAGTGCACCTCAACCCTTCCTGGTGCAGCTCCCCACCCTCCTTCCCCTGCCCCACGGTGGCTGCAGTGATTTCAGTGCTGGGGAGGGTGGTGGTTGAGGTGCCAGAACCTCCCTGCGCGGAGCCGAGCCCCAGCAGGAAACATAGAAACATAGAACAACCAGGTTGGAAGAGACCCATCGGATCTTCTAGTCCAACCATTCCTATCAAACACTAAACCATGTCCCTCAGGAGCTCATCTACCCGTCCCTTAAACACCTCCAGGGAAGGGGAATCAACCCCCTCCCTGGGCAGCCTATTCCAATGCCCAATGACTCACTGTGTGAAAAACTTCCTCCTAATCTCCAGCCTAAATCTCCCCTGGTGGAGCTTGAGGCCATTCCCTCTTGTCCTGTCCCCTGTCCCTTGGCAGAAGAGCCCAGCTCCCTCCTCTCTACAACTACCTGAAAGGAGGTTGTAGAGAGCAATGAGGTCTCCTCTCAGCCTCCTCTTCTCCAGGATAAACCCCCCAGCTCTCTCAGCCGCTCCTCATAGGGCCTGTTCTCCAGCCCCTTCACCAGCCTCGTGGCTCTTCTCTGGACTCGCACCAGAGCCTCAACATCCTTCTTGTGCTGAGGGGCCCACAACTGAACACAGGATTCAAGGAGCGGCCTCAGCAGTGCCGAGTCCAGAGGGAGAATCACCTCCCTGGCCCTGCTGGTCACACCATTTCTGATCCAAGCCAGGATGCCCTTGGCCTTCTTAGCCACCTGGGCACACTGCTGGCTCATGGTCAGTCGGCTGTCAATCAACACCCCAGTATATGTATATAGTTTTCTTCAGGTGGTCACTTTGCATAGCACAGAATACCATGAGATCTGGTGGGATGGGAGTGAACACTCTCGCATGGCCAATAAACACAAGCTTGTTATTGGGTCATGCATAGCAGCAAGGCAAGACACAAATGTTACCAACACCAAAAAATCAGCACTTACATGATGACGGTTTTCTTGGGCACTTCAGTCTCTTGTTCAGTGACTTCTATAGTAATATGGCACTTACCGTCTCGTAGGCAGTGAGGACCTTGCGCAGCAGGTCTGGGATGGGGCCCTGGGCTTCCATCGGGGGGTACTTCTCTGCCAGGTTGAGGGTGACGCTGGGCGAGCTGTCGCTGTGCAGCAGCCACGTGGCCACCGTCAGGATGCACTGCTTCATGTTGGCGGCGGGCGTCAGCCCACACAGCTCCTTGAAGGACACCAGCGCGTTCTGCGGGCAGAGAACGGCACCGGGGGCTCAGCCCTGGGGGGTCTCCAAGAGCCCCTCGGCTTGAGCCCCGTTTCCCCCTGCTCTGGATGAGGCTCCTTTCCCACATCCCCCAGAGCAAGGAAATGTGAGCACGTCTGGTCTCCCCACTGCTCGTGGTCCAGCCCCTCTCTCACTAGAAATGGTGTGACCAGCAGGGCCAGGGAGGTGATTCTCCCTCTGGACTCAGCACTGGGGAGGCCACTCCTTGAATCCTGTGTCCAGTTCTGGGCCCCTCAGCACAAGAAGGATGTTGAGGCTCTGGAGAGAGTCTAGAGAAGAGCGACAAGGCTGGTGAAGGGGCTGGAGAACAGGCCCTATGAGGAGCGGCTGAGAGAGCTGGGGGTGTTTATCCTGGAGAAGAGGAGGCTGAGAGGAGACCTCATTACTCTCTACAACTACCTGAAAGGAGGTTGTAGAGAGGAGGGAGCTGGGCTCTTCTCCCAAGGGACAGGGGACAGGACAAGAGGGAATGGCCTCAAGCTCCACCAGGGGAGATTTAGGCTAGAGATTAGGAGGAAGTTTTTCCACAGTAAGGGTCATTGGGCATTGGAATAGGCTGCCCAGGGAGGTGGTTGATTCCCCTTCCCTGGAGGTGTTTAAGGGACGGGTGGATGAGGTCTTGAGGGACTTGGTTTAGTGTTTGATAGGAATGGTTGGACTAGGAGATCCGATGGGTCTCTTCCAACCTGGTTGTTCTATGATTCTATGAACAGGGAGGTTCCCCAGTGCCCCTGTGGGGTCCATACCTGCACGTTCTCCCGCAGGTCGGTGGCCTCCCGTAGGGGCTGGGTAGCTGCCCGGAAGACCTCGTCGATGGCTTTGATGCCGGTGGCCTTGGTGGAGGTGTATTCCCTCACGCGGCGTCCCCGGCGCCCCGCCAGCCCCCGCCGGTGCCCCTTGCCCCCACCGCGCCGGTCGGTGATGGCCACGTGCACGAAGAGGGTGGCGTGGGGCAGGGGCTCCCCAGCCAGGGACTGCAGGGGGACGTGGCGGTAGCCGGGCTGCAGGCACTCGAAGGGGATGGTGTACTGGGCGATGAACTCGTCCCCGATGTAGTCGTCGTCCAGCACGACGAAGCGCAGGACGGCCAGCTCGGGCAGGTTGATCTGGAACTCCAGGCTCTCGTCGAAGACGGGGTTGTCCCCGCTCTGCAGGGCCGTCTTGGTGCGGTGCTCGGCACAGTCGGCCGGGATGCCGTGGATCTCGGCGCAGACGTACGGCTCCACCACCTCCCCCTTGGCCCCCGAGCCCTTGGGCTTGGGCAGGTTCTGCCCGCTGATGACCTTGAGGTGCAGGAGCTGGGCGGGCACCCCGGGCAGGGAGTCCTTGGCGTTGGCACTGAAGTAGGAGACCTCCTCCCGCATGATGGCCGGACGCAGGACGTAGCCGCAGGCCCCGTTCTGCCGGAACCAACCCGCGTTGAGGTCCATCATGAGCCCCGGCGTCTGGTAGTTCATGGCCACCATCTGGCAGCCGCACTTCCAGAAGTCCTGGGGGTTCATGTTGCTGGCGTCGATGCGCATGGGGCTGGGGTAGACGCGGGAGAGGAACCGCTTGTTGTAGCTCACCAGCTCGGCCGGGCACTCGTTGGCGAAGCGTCCAGCCTCCACCTCGCTGAAGGAGCACATCTCCCAGTAGCGCTGCCCTCGCCGAGAGCTCTCGAAGTCCTGGAAGGGGACGGCCTGGCACAGGCTGACCAGCTCCGAGAGCTCCCGGCTGAGGCGCACCCGCCGAGGGCCACCTCCCTCGGGCGCCTCCCGGTCCTCCTGGCCCAGCCGCCGCGCCAGCTCCCAACCCTCCTCCTCGTCCGACACTTCCCCCTCGCTGTCCTCGCAGCCAGGAGGGAGCTTCTTGCCCTTGATGAGGATGCGGCCCTTGAGCTGCTCCGGAGAAGGAAGGTAGGAGGCGTTGGGGTTGGGAGGCTCCAGGTAGAGCTTGTCCCCCAGCGTCTTGCGCAGGCACTGGGCGGCCAGGCGCTGCTGGGCGGCCGAGCACCGCACCACCAGGCAGAGGATGAGGGGGTAGGCGGAGGCGGCGAAGGCGTGCTGGTCGATCAGCCCCACCACGGCGCGGAAGGGCACCCAGGAGGCAGCTGAGGGGCTGGTGTAGACCACGGGTTCCCCGTCGGGGCCGTCCCACAGCACCAGCTCGATGCTGCGGCAGCCCAGCCCCAGGGCGCTGATGTAGCCGCCGATGTCCGAGCGGCCCCAGAAGTTGTCCTCCAGCAGGCAGGCGCTGTGGGCAGAGCTGATGTAGTAGTGGGAGAGCGGCTGCGCCATGTCCTGGCACACCTTGCGGTGCTGCGGGTCGAAGATGGAGCAGTCGGCGGAGAGCAGGTAGCGCGTGAAGCCGTCGATGGCCAAGTAGCCCTTCTCCCGGCCCTCCTTGGAGGGCTCGTACTTGCCCACGATCTCCAAGCACTTCTCCTCCGTCACGCCCTCCATGCCCTGTTCCACCTCCAGGAACATCAGCAGGTCCTTCAGGCCCAGGTACTCCTTGTTGCTGGAGAACTGCACCAGCAGGAAGAAGATCTCGGGGCGGGTGCAGAGCTCGCAATAAGCCTCCACGAAGAGGTCGCAGGCCACGTCCACCCCGGGACGCTCGCTGGCTTTCTGCAGCTCCTTAAACTTCAGCTCGATGGTGGACGTCTTCATGCCCGGGTTGAGCGCCTTGATCAGCTGCACAGCGCGGGACACGGGGATGCGGCCGGACTTCTCCAGGTCGGCCAGGTCGAAGACGGAGGAGATCCAGGAGGTGCGGAGGCTGGGGTGGCCGGTCCCGGGTGCCTCGGGCGTGTGCTTCCCGTAGGACACCAGGTAGCGAAGCCCCATCACCCACGCGCTCACCACGTCGGCCGAGCCGGCCACCAGGTCCAGGGACTCGTAGTTGTCTCCGTAGATGATGGAGAAGGCGCACTCGTCCGGGAACTGGTCGGAGAGGCCGTTGCTGCGCAGGATGGGGGTCTTCTTGCCCACGCGCACCTCCTTGACCGACTTGATCTCGATCTTGGCCTTCTCCGAGTCCTTCTTGGAGGGCTCCCAGCGCAGGGAGCGCATGTCGGCATCCAGGACGAAGAAGCGGCTGTACATGCGGGAGTTGGAGCGCACCTTCTTCAGCTCGCAGCCCTCCAGCATGAAGGAGATGCAGGCGGCCGTGCTGTTGATCTTGCGGTCGTTGGGCATCGTGCTGAACGACACCGTCTTCTTCTTGTGCGGCGCCCGCTGCCGGGACCCATCCTGCCCAGGTGGGAGAAGAGGGCAGAGAAATCAGGGACGGGGCAGGCACTGAACACCCCACTCTCCTTCCACGCTCTCTCCCCACCCCAAGGTGTCCCCAAGCGCCATGCGAAGCCCAGTCTGCCCCAGTCCAACCCTCTCCCCCGAGACCGGGAGCTGGCTCCAGCCCTGGCCTCCCCCACATCTCACCGCTTGGCTTATTTTAACTCTGCTTTCCTTCCTTCCTTCCTGCTCCCGGCCCTGAGTCGGATCCTTCCCCACCGCTCGCTCACCCTCGGAGGTTCCAGTCCCCATCGCTCCAGTCTGAGGACACTGGGGGAGAACAGGCTCCCAGCAGCCCCATCCTGTGCCACAGCCTGGCCCTGGGCACCAACCCCTGAAACTGCAGTGCAAGGGTGTCCTGGGAGCCCCAGGCAGAACCCCCAAATCCATCAGCCCAGGAGTGGGGCAGAACCATCACCCACGAGGGCCAGGAGTTGGGGACAAGTAGAGCCCTGGTCCCCATCCTGCAGAGCCCGCGGGTGCCAGGAGCTGGGGACAAACAAGTCCAGAGAAGACCAACGAGGCTGGTGAAGGGGTTGGAGAACAGAACCTATGAAGAGCGGCTGAGAGAGCTGGGGGGGTTTAGCCTGGAGAAGAGGAGGCTGAGAGGAGACCTCATTACTCTCTACAACTACCTGAAGGGAGGTTGTGGAGAGGAGGGAGCTGGGCTCTTCTCCCAAGGGACAGGGGACAGGACAAGAGGGAATGGCCTCAAGCTCCACCAGGGGAGATTTAGGCTAGAGATTAGGAGGAAGTTTTTCTCACAGAGGGTCATTGGGCATTGGAACAGGCTGCCCAGGCAGGTGGTTGAGTCACCTTCCCTGGAGGTGTTTAAGGCACAGGTGGATGAGGTCTTGAGGGACTTGGTTTAGTGTTTGATAGGAATGGTTGGACTAGAAGATCCGATGGGTCCCTTCCAACCTGGTTGTTCTATGATTCTCTGAAACAGAGCCCTGATCCCCATCCTGCAGAGCCCGTGGGTGCGAGGAGCTGGGGACAAACAGAGCCCTGGTCCCCATCCTGTGGGTCCCAGCAGGGACATCCTCCCTGTACCCATCCTCAGCAGGGAATGGGGACCCTGCAGCCAAGGGGCTGGAGAAGGCGGGGGCCGGGGGTGAAACAGCAGGCCCGGGAGCCTATTATGGGATGGATTTCATTAAGCAGTGCAGCAGGAGGAGATTTAATCCACTTCTTCAAGATTATGGTGAGTCACCTCTAATCTGGTGGTGTCTCCAAGGCAGGCAGGGCCCATCCATCCGGCTGCAGGGTTTGGGGACGAGGAGGTGTCGCCCTCAGCTGCTTTCCCAAGCTTGGATGCAGGAGCTGTTTGCATCCTCTTGCTTCTCCCTGCGCCAGACAAAGTGCCAGGACCGTGTCTCCGTGCCAGCTGGTGCCCGGGGCAGCGTTCCCTGCTCAACCAGCTCCCAAGCCCCCCTGGCACGCAGCAGTGTCCCCTCTCCTCTGCAGCCTTGCTGGGGGGAAGAAGGTTGGGATGGGACAGCGATGCACAGCATCACCTGGAGACCAACCTTCACCTTTACAGGTCATCCAGTCCTCTTCCTCTGCAGGAGCAGGGACATCTTCATAGAATCATAGAAGAACCGGGTTGGAAGAGACCTATCGTATCATTAAGTCCACCCATTCCTATCAAACACTAAACCATGTCCCTCAGGTCTACCCACACCTTAAACACCTCCAGGGAAGGTGACTCAACCACCTCCCTGGGCAGCCTATTCCAATGCCCAATGACCCTTTCTGTGAAAAACTTCCTCCTAAGGAGGAGTCTGAACTCAGGTTGCTCAGAGCCCCATCTAACCCGACCTTGAACGTTTCCAAGGATGGGGAAACATCCCCTCCTCACCACCCTCATTGTTCAAAATTTCTTCCTTATATCCTGCCTGCCTCTCCAGCCACCGGAGACAATCAGACCCAGGGCTCAGCTGGGGACCCAGGGCTCAGCTGGGGACCCAGATGTCATTCCAAGGTGCACCACTCCAGCTGGTGTGGGGCTCAGCAGCAAGTCCCCAGCCCCACGGGGACGACCACACCACTGGCAGAGCTGTCGGGATGCTCCCCACGAGCCGCAATCAGAGCTCCCCACTGCCAGGCAGCCCCAAGCCCTGGCACGGGGTGACGGGCAGCACCCAGAGTATCCCCCTTCTACCATAAGCAGGATGCCCACACCTCGGCGGACCCGCTCCTGCCCCGGCACACCCCACCCTAGGCAGCTCGGCACCGGGCCCCACAGCCGAAAACAGGAAATCCATCCGGAAAGGAAACACGGGCGGGGGGCCCGCGGGCACCCAGCACCCCGGGACCTGCCTCCCGCTGCACCCACCGCAGGCAGCCAGACCCACCCCAGCCCCACCGCCTCCCACCCCACGCTGGGCGAAGGGAAAAAGGCCGAACCCCCTCCCTGCAGCCCCTCGTCCCCCCAAAGCTTGGGGAGGGGGTGCGGATGGGAGGGTCTGAGAGTGCCCCATGGTGCACGGGAGAACCTGGGTGGGTGTCGCTGCTGCCCCATTCCAGCACCACGAGAGTGGGGACACAATGGAACAGGCTGCCCCATCCCTGGAGGGGTTCAGGGCCAGGTTGGATGGGGCTTGGAGCCCCTGATCCAGTGGGAGGTGTCCCTGCCCAGGGCAGGGGGGATTGGAACTAGATGATCTTTAAGGTCTCTTCCAATACAAACTATTCCATGATTCTATGACACCAAGCGCCGGAGCAGTGCGGAGCTCCATCAGGCCAGCAACAGAGGCAGGAATACGTGGTACCCACGGCCACGGGAGTGCAGAGCATCCCCAGCCACCCAGCAGAGCTCCAGCATGAGCAGAGCATCCCACACGCTGTGCCCTGAGCTGGCAGGGCTCGCTCCTCACGCCCACGTCACTCAGCTCAGCACCACCAGCCATGGTGCCAATGCCAACCGTGGCACCAATGGCCATCGCGGGCATGGGGCTGGGCACGGAGGGCACGTCCCAACCCCACCAGGCTCTGCAGCACTGGTTAAGCACCTCTTCAGCCAATTACCTCCCGTAATTAGTGTCCCGGCAAGATTGTCAACCCTAATCTCGGCTGCCACGTGACCACCAAGCAAGCCAAGCACAGAGATGGGGAAGGACCCAGTGGCCTCCCTTCCCGTTATCCCCCAAGGCTTGGCCAGGGGCGTCCTCACCACAGCAGCTCGTGAGCAGGAGACAGAGGAACCGAAAGCCTGTGAGGCTCAGGCGTCTCGGCCTGACCGAGGCTCTGCTGCCCAGCCCGGGGAGCGGGATCAACCGTCACCCTGGCAGCAGGACCCCTGCTCTGGTCACGAGGCACGTGGTGGGGACACAATTTCATAGAATCATAGAACAACCAGGTTGGAAGAGACCCATCGGATCATCGAGTCCAACCATTCCTATCAAACACTAACCCATGTCCCTCAGGACCTCATCTACCTGTGCCTTAAACACCACCAGGGAAGGGGAATCAACCCCCTCCCTGGGCAGCCTATTCCAATGCCCAATGACCCTCTGTGTGAAAATTTGCTCAGGGGACGAGGCTGTTCCCCATCCCAGCTGTGCTTTGGCTCATCTGCAGCCCAGGTCCCAGTCCTTCCCGGTGCCCCCAGCCCAGGCTGGGCAGTGCGAGCAGGGAGGCAGGCGGTAGCCGCGCCAGAGCGGAGGCAGTGGGAGGCCGGGCACAGCCAGGGCTTCTCTCCCATCATTTGTTCCCTGCCAAGAAGACAGCGAGTGACACATCCACCCCCCGCAGCACCACCTGCCGCTACCCAGAGAGGAGCCCTGCGCTGAGGCACCGAGCAGCTCCCGCCGTGGCACAGGAGGGGGACCATGGGAGGGATGAAGAGGGGTGATGGGGAAGGGTCACCTGCTGCTGCAGGGAGGAACAGATCCACTAACCCCCAGTCTGTCCCCCCCCAGCATCCTCCCAGACCTCCAGCCCTTCCCCTTCCAGCCTGGGAAGAAAGCAGAGGGCAAAATAGGAATATTTTGATAGGCATGGTTGGACTAGAAGATCCGATGGGTTCCTTCCAACCTGGTTGTTCTATGATTCTATGAAGATCTTGAGCCAGGGCACAGGGACACTGCACAGGGCTGGCTCTGCTGCCAACCGGGGTCCCCCCACCCCAGCCCAGCAGCCAATTCGTGCTTTCAAATTCACTCCTCCAGCCCTTTCTGGAAACCCCAAGAAATACCAGAGCTGGCAACTCGTCCCACGTGTGCCCCCACTTCGCCAGCAGCCACCGCAGCTCCGCTGTGCCCTTCGCTCCAGGTCCCTGGTGCTGAGCCCCCTCCCAGCGCCGCTGTGCCCTTCGCTCTAGGTTGTAGCTGCACCCCTGGTGCTGAACCCCTTCGCTCTGGGCTGTAGCTGCACCCCTGGTGCTGAGCCCCCTCCCAGCTCCACTATGCCCTTCGCTCTAGGCTGTAGCTGCGGCCCTGGTGCTGAGCTCCCTCCCAGCTCCGTTGTGCCCATCACTCTAGGCTGTAACTGCACCCCTGGTGCTGAGCCCCCTCCCAGCCCTCAGGCCCCTCGCACCAGCCGAGCCACAAGCGCAGCCCCTGCCTCCCACCCACCACCACGAAGCTGCCACAGACCTCTCCAGCCTCAGCATCAACCAGGGAGTCAGGGTCGGGCAGCTCAGCCCCAGGTCCTGCTGGGGTTGGTTGGGGTCCAGATCTGCCCCAAGGACCCTTCCTGCTGCCATCGAGCGGAGGAACGAGGGGACTCAGGAGCCAGCGGGAGGGTGAGCCCCGTGGTGGAGGAGCTGCTGGGGAAGACGCTCTGTCCCCACTCAAGGGCAAGAGACTTGGGGAGAAAGCAAGTCCATTGCATCCAGACAGAGGAGGCTACGAGGAGCACAGCGTAGGTGGCCAAGCCTGCACGGTGCCACCGACACCCAGCGTCCCCTGCTCACCACCCTCGGCCCACGGAGGGGCTCAGCACTCGGGGTCCTGGGTAACCTGGGAGCTGCAACCCACCAGCACCAGGGCAGGATCAGGCCCTGGCTGGACTTGGAGACGCATGATGGACTGTGGACATCAGCACAGGCTGCGGACACTGACCAGTGCCCTCCCCGACCCACCAGCGCTGGCCTTGGGCCACTTGACCTTCACGTGAGGCCAAATCCTGTGGAGACGCACAGGGGCCACATGCAATGGGTTGGTATCCAGCACCTGGTCCTGGGTGGGGATTGATGCTTCCCAGCTCCGGCAAGAGCAGGAGACCCCGGCGAGGTCCCCAGGGAGAGGTGGCACGCGTGGCACACATGGCACATATGGCACACAGGCCTCCGGCTGCATGGGAGACCTCAGCATCACCGCTCGTGCCACGGCTCGGAGCAGGCAAGGGCAGTGGGTCCCTCCGGCCGCCCTGAGGAGGGGACACTGCCCACAACCAGGGTCCCAGGACCTGGAGCAGGAGCTGCACCAGCACCATGGGAACAACCCCTACGCAGGGTATTAATAGCACCGGAGCAATCCCAGCTTAAAATAGGCTGCCAGGAGTGGGGAGGCGGCTCCCGCCACCTATTGTGTCCGTGAGCGACACAATCAAGGGGCTTCGTTTGGGAAAGCGCGGACAGGCTCCGCTGCCCACTCATGGGGGAGCCCCCACACACCCTCCCTCACCCCCAGCCCCACTGCTCCCAGCAGAGAATCATGGAATCATAGAACAAGCAGGTTGGAAGGGACACATCGGATCTTCTAAGTCCAACCATTCCTAGCAAACGGCTGCAGGGATGGGAGAAGGCTGGGAGCTGGGCCTGAGGCTCAGTGTCTTCCCAGGAGGATGCTCAGAGCCAGGAGCATCTCCTCCTTGGCACCCATGGGCGCAGGACCAGGCGATGCTGCAGCTCAGGGGGACACAGAGGGACCCAGAGGGACACAGAGGGACACAGAGGGACACAGAGGGATGGTGGCAGCAGGACAGGACACCCACAGTCGTGTGGTGAGGCCAAGGCTCGGCCTGGCAGGGTGCGGAGCCCGAGCCTGGCTGTGCCCTTGGGGACCAGGGGCAGCTCAGATGGACACAGAGGGACCCAGAGGGATGGTGGCAGCAGGACAGGACACCCACAGTCGTGCGGTGAGGCCAAGGCTCGGCCTGGCAGGGTGCGGAGCCCGAGTGTGGCTGTGCCCTTGGGGACCAGGGGCAGCTCAGAGGGACCCAGAGGGACCCAGAGGGGCACAGAGGGATGGTGGCAGCAGGACAGGACACCCACAGTCGTGCGGTGAGGCCAAGGCTCAGCCTGGCAGGGCACGGAGCCCAAGCCTGGCTGTGCCCTTGGGGACCAGGGGCAGCTCAGATGGACACAGAGGGACCCAGAGGGACACAGAGGGACACAGAGAGACCCAGAGGGACACAGAGGGACCCAGAGGGATGGTAGCAGCAGGACAGGACACCCACAGTCGTGCGGTGAGGCCAAGGCTCAGCCTGGCAGGGCGCGGAGCCCGAGCCTGGCTGTGCCCTTGGAGACAAGGGGCAGCTCAGAGGGACCCAGAGGGACACAGAGAGACCCAGAGGGACCCAGAGGGACCCAGAGGGACCCAGAGGGATGGTGGCAGCAGGACAGGACAGCCACAGCCATACAGCGAGGCCAAGGCTCGACCTGGCAGGGCAGGGAGCCCGAGCCTGGCTGTGCCCTTGGGGACCAGGGTCAGGGCGAGAGGATGCGGTGCCAGCCCTGCCCTCAGCATCCCTCGGGCAGGAGCCAACCCCGAGCCTGGCGACGGGTCGAGCCCTCACCCTGCCACCCCAAACGACCCCTTTGCCCTCTGTGACCACACCGGGAAGGCACCGGGACCACCCCCCCCCACCCCAACACCAGCGGGGACCCCAGGGGAGGCGCAGGGATGCAGGAGGATAGAGCCGCCGGCTCGGACAGCATCCCCGCCGCCTCTGCCGTGGGGAGGAGGCTCGGTTCGCACCGTGTGGGGGTGCGGGGAGGCGGGTGCGGGGTTAGGGGGTCGGTAAGGGGGGGGGGTCTCACCTTGATGATGCTGGCGCGGGGGGCGGCGGCCGCGGGGCTGCGCTCCCCCGAGTCCTCGCGGCTGCTGCTGCCCGAGCCCGAGCCGGGGCTGCCGCCGCCCCCTCCGCGGGGCCCGGGGGGGTCCGGGCAGGGCGAGCTGGGCGGTGGGGCGGCCCGGGGCCCCTCCGCCATCCCCCCCCAGCCCGCCCCGGGGCGCCCCGGAGCCGCCGCCGCTAAGGGCTCGGTGGCTGAGAGGGAGGAGGAGGAGCAGCGCGAGGAGGAGGAGGAGGAGGAGGAGGGGATGGAGAAGGGCGGGGATGGAGACACCTCCCCCCCAAGCCTTGCCCGCCTCGGGAGGCAGCGCCCGAGCCCCCGGGACCCCCACCCCGAGCTCGCCCTGGGCGCTGGGAACCCCAAATGAGCCCCAAACCCTGCGGCTGCAACACCAAATGAGCCCCAAGCCTGAGGCTGAAACCCCAAAGGAGCTCAGACCTTGCAGCAGGCACCAAAACCGAGCCCAGACCCTGCAGTCGGGAACCTAAACTGAGCCCAAACCCTACAGCTGGGCACCTAAACTGAGCCCAGACCCTACAGTTGGGCACCTGAAATGAGCCCAGACCCTGCAGTTGGGCACCTAAACTGAGCCCAAACCCTGCAACCGGGTACACAGAATGATCCTGTACCCCAAATGAGCCCCAAGACTGCGGCTGCAACACCAAATGAGCCCCAAGCCTGAGGCTGCAACCCCAAAGGAGCTCAGACCTTGCAGCAGGCACCAAAACCGAGCCCAGACCCTGCAGCCGGGCACCTAAACTGAGCCCAAACCCTACAGCTGGGCACCTGAAATGAGCCCAAACCCTGCCACTGGGCACCAAAACTGAGCCCAAAGCCTGCAGTTGGGCACCCAGAATGATCCCACACCCCAAATGAGCCCCAAGACTGCGGCTGCAACCCCAAAGGAGCTCAGACCTTGCAGCAGGCACCAAAACCGAGCCCAGACCCTGCAGTCGGGCACCTAAACTGAGCCCAGACCCTGCAGTTGGGCACTTAAACTGAGCCCAGACCCTGCAGTTGGGCACCCAGAATGATCCCAAACCCCAAATGAGCTCAGACCTTGCAGCCGGGCACCTAAACTGAGCCCAAACCCTGCAGTTGGGCACCTAAACTGAGCCCAAAGCCTGCAGTTGGGCACCTGAAATGAGCCCAAACCCTGCAGTTGGGCACCCAGAATGATCCTGTACCCCAAATGAGCTCAGACCTTGCAGCCGGGCACCTAAACTGAGCCCAAAACCTGCAGTTGGGCACCTAAACTGAGCCCAAAGCCTACAGTTGGGCACCTGAAATGAGCCCAAACCCTGCAGTTGGGCACCCAGAATGATCCTGTACCCTAAATGAGCCCCAAGACTGCGGCTGCAACCCCAAAGGAGCTCAGACCTTGCAGTAGGCACCAAACACGAGCCTGGATCGTGCTGCTGAGCAACCGAAACCAGCCCAAACCCTGCAGCCGGGAACCCAGAATGAGCCCAAACCCCAAATCAGCCCGATCTTGCAGCTGAGTACCCAAAATGAGCCCAAACCCTGCAGCTGGGCACCTAAAATGACTCCAAGCCCTGCAGTTGGGCACCTAAACTGAGCCCAAACCCTGCAGCCGGGCACCCAGAATGATCCCACACCCGAAATGAGCCCAAACCCTGCAGTTGGGCACCTGAAATGAGCCCAAACCCTGCAGTTGGGCACCTGAAATGAGCCCAAACCCTGCAGTTGGGCACCCAGAATAATCCTGTAGACGAAATGAGCCTGAACCCTGCAGCTGAGCATCTAAAATGAGCCCAAAGCCTGCCTCTGGGCACCTAAACTGAGCCCAAACCCTGCAGTTGGGCACCTGAAATGAGCCCAAACCCTACAGTTGGGCACCTGAAATGACTCCAAGCCCTGCAGTTGGGCACCTGAAATGAGCCCAAACCCTGCAACCAGGCACCTAGAATGATCCTGTACCCCAAATGAGCCCCAAGCCTGCGCCTGCAACCCCAAAGGAGCTCAGACCTTGCAGCAGGCACCAAACACAAGCCCGGATCCTGCAGCTCAGCAACCCAAAGCAGCCCAAACCCTGCAGCCGACCACCCAGAACGAGCCCACACCCCAAATCAGCCCAACCCTACAGGTGAGTACCCAAAATGAGCCCAGACCCTGCAGCTGGACACCTAAACTGAGCCCAAACCCTGCAGCTGGGCACCTAAAATGAGCCCAAACCCTACCACTGGGCACCTAAACTGAGCCCAATCCCTGCCGCTGGGCACCCTGCAGCCTGGTGCCCAAACCCAGCTTGCACCTTGCACTTTGGCATCCTGCAGGGTACCTGGAATGAGCCTGCAGCCTGGCACCCAAGCCCAGCTCACCCCCTGCAGCCTGGGACCTGAAACCAGCCTGCACTCTGCAGGTTGGCAGGTGAAACGAGCCCAGACCCTGCAGGTTGGCACTCAAAAGGAGCCCAGACCCTGCAGGTTGGCAGGTGAAATGAGCCCAGACCCTGCAGGCAGGCACCAAAACTGAGCCTGGACCTTTAGACAGGAATGGTTGGACTAGAAGATCCGATGGGTCCCTTCCAACCTGGTTGTTCTGTTCTGTGATTCTGTGAAAAGGAGCCTGTGGGCTGGCACCTTGCAGCCTGGCACCCGCCCCAGACCCCACTGAACCCCATCCCCGTTCCCTGCTGGTGCTGGGCACCCCCCCTGCCCACTGGCTCAGCACCAGTGTCCCTGCTCCCTGCACTCCCAGCCCCCTCCCCACCACAGGCCCTGTTTCGCCTCTATTTGCAGGAGGAATTTCACTCCAGGCTTCTCTCTTCTGGCAGAGATGGAGGGAAAAGGCGCTTTAGTGTGGTTTCCATCCTTGAGGAGGCTTTCCCTGCGCTGGGGGGGGGGCGATGCTTTGATAGGAGTGGTTGGACTCAATGATCCGATGGGTCTCTTCCGACCTGGTTGTTGATTCTATGGTTCTATGCTTTGTGTGGACCTCGTTCAAGACATTGTCCTCCCCCAGCATCTTGGCTTGGCCTCCACCCCAGCAGCAGCTGCCAGCGCAGCAGGTTCCTCGCACTCCGCAGGTCACCAGCCCTTCAAATAAACCTTCCCAAGCAGGAGGGGAAGGGACAGGCTCCCCCTGCTCATCAGTGCCTCAGAGCCACAAAGAGCCACATGCTCCCAGAGCCCCCACCAGCCGTTCAGCTGCTTAAATATTCATGTCTGCCCCTTCCCCAGGACCCTCAGCAAACAACAGTGACTCCTCAACCACCGCAGCGGCAGGGCTGGCATCAAGAAGTGTCTTTAATGAGGGTTAAAAATCATAGTATATATAAAATAATAAATCCCAGAGCGCTGCCCTTTATTTATTTTTTTTTTTTTTTTTTTATAATCCTCCTTGACGTTGCTTCTGCTTTCATAAAACATCAAAAGCCTCCCTCGCTGGGAGTTTGGATTGTTCCTAACCCAGCAAATATGTCCTGCATGGCAGAGGGGACGCTCAGTGGCATCTGCCACCACCTCCCAAGCTGCTCCTGCCCACAGTGTCCTCATCGGGGGACAATGAGCCCCATGGAGCTCAGCGCAGGGATGAGCTCCCGCGTGGGGCTGAGGCTCTGCTGCTCCTCCTGCTCCTGAGGAGGTTCGGGCTGTCCCCACAGCAGGACCTGGATGCCCCGTGATGCTCACAAGCCCTCACGGTCCCATCTTGTGCCTGGGAGAGCTTGCAAAGCACTAATTCTGCCGCTGAGTGCCCAGGGCTGGGTGGGAAATCCTGCTCCATCCCCACAGGCAGCGCCCAGCGAGATGCCACCAGCACCCACAACCATCAGAGGCAGAGTCCAGCTCGCTGGCTCCATCTACTCCGCTTGGCCAAGTTCTCCGGGGTCAGGCACCCTCACCAAGCTCTCCAGGAATGGGCACCCTCACCCTGGCCAAGCTCTCCAGGGTTGGGCACTCTCACCCTGGCCAGGCTCTCCAGGGTTGGGCACTCTCACCCTGGCCAGGCTCTCCAGGGTTGGGCACCCTCACCCTGGTCAAGCTCTCCGGGGCTGGGCACCCTCATCCTGGCCAAGCTCTCCGGGGCTGGGCACCCTCATCCTGGCCAAGCTCTGCGGGGCTGGGCACCCTCATCCTGGCCAAGCTCTGCGGGCCTGGGCACCCTCATCCTGGCCAAGCTCTGAGGGGCTGGGCACCCTCACCCTGGCCAAGTTCTTCAGGGTTGGGCACCCTCACCCTGGCCAAGCTCTCCAGGAATGGGCACCCTCATCCTGGCCAAGCTCTGCGGGGCTGGGCACCCTCACCCTGGCCAAGCTCTCCAGGGCTGGGCACCCTCACCCTGGCCAAGCTCTCCAGGGCTGGGCACCCTCACCCTGGCCAAGCTCTGTAGAGTTGGGCACCCTCACCCTGGTCAAGCTCTCCGGGGCTGGGCACCCTCACCCTGGCCAAGTTCTTCAGGGTTGGGCACCCTCACCCTGGTCAAGCTCTCCAGGACTGGGCACCCTCATCCTGGCCAAGTTCTTCAGGGTTGGGCACCCTCACCCTGGTCAAGCTCTCCGGGGCTGGGCACCCTCACCCTGGCCAAGTTCTTCAGGGTTGGGCACCCTCACCCTGGTCAAGCTCTCCAGGACTGGGCACCCTCATCCTGGCCAAGTTCTTCAGGGTTGGGCACCCTCACCCTGGTCAAGCTCTCCGGGGCTGGGCACCCTCACCCTGGCCAAGTTCTTCAGGGTTGGGCACCCTCACCCTGGCCAGGCTCTCCAGGGCTGGGCACCCTCACCCTGGCCAGGCTCTCCAGGGCTGGGCACCCTCACCCTGGCCAGGCTCTCCAGGGCTGGGCACCCTCACCCTGGCCAGGCTCTCCAGGGCTGGGCACCCTCACCCTGGCCAAGCTCTGCAGGGTTGGGCACCCTCACCCTGGCCAAGTTCTTCAGGGTTGGGCACCCTCATCCTGGCCAAGCTCTCCAGGAATGGGCACCTTCACCCTAGCCAAGCTCTCCAGGGCTGGGCATCCTCACCCCGCTGCCTCCTCAGGGGCCACACACCGAGCGAACCCCCAGGCAGGAGGGCCGGGAGAGCCCTGGGCTGCCCTAGGAGATGATGCTGCTCTGCATGAGCTGCAGCAGCCGCTCCTCCCGCAGGACTCTGGGCATGGGGAGGGGGCAGCCTAGCGCCTCCCGCAGTCGCACGAAGCCCCCAGGTCCGACCATGTGCAGCCGCAGGGGCCCGATGCTGCCCTTGAAGCGAAAGGACTTATAGATGGGGAAATCCTCCTGGAGACACTGGTCCAGCTGCAGGGAGAGGAGAGGCTGCCCATGGGGCTCTGTCCTGGGGGAGCAGCCACGTCCCCCCTGTGCCTCGTGTCCCCCCCACGCCCCCTGGGCACGGAGCCCACGTCCCCTCACCTTGTACCGCTGCCTCTCCGACAGATCCCGCAGGCCACGCAGCTCCACAAACACCTCGTAGTGGGGAGCAGTCACCCCCGAAGAGGCACCTGCAGCGGCACCATGAGCGTGTTAAAGCCCCACACAGCCCCACAGGTATCTGAGGTGGCACTGGGGGTGGCTGGAAGGGCCCAAAGCAGCACTGGCCACGCTTTTGGGGGACTCAGAATCTTGGGTTCAGTTTTGGGGCCCTCGTTGAGGGACTGGAGAGCATCCAGAGAAGGGAACGGAGCTGGGAAGTGTTATGAGGAGTGGCTGAGGGATTTGGGGCTGTGTAGCCTGAAGAAAAGGAGGCTGAGGGGAGACCTCATCACTGTCTGTAACACACTGAAAGGAGGTTGTGGTGAGCTGGGTGAGGCTTTTTGCCCAAGTAACAAGTAATGGGACAAGTAACGGGACAAGTAAGTAATGGGACAAGTAAGTAATGGGACAAGTAAGTAATGGGACAAGACAACAGCCTCAAGTTGCTCCAGGGCAGGTTTAGATTGGATATCAGGAAATATTTCTTCATCGAAAGGGTTCTCGGGCACCCAGGGAGGTGACGGAGTCCCCATCCCTGGAGGGGTCTAAAAGATGGGGAGATGAGGTGCTCAAGGATATGATTAGATAGGAATGGTTGGACTAGAAGATCCGATGGGTCCCTTCCAACCTGGTTGTTCTATGATTTACCAGTGGACAGGTATGGTTGGGCTTGATGAGCTCAAAGGTCTTTTCCAACCCCCTGATTCGATGATTCTGTGATTCAGACCCCTCGGGGGACACTCACCCAGCAAAGTGCTCTCCACGCAGACGTAGTCCACCAGGCGAGTGCCCGGCCACAGCCTCACGGCGCGCAACAGGCTCCGGCAGAACCGATCCTCAGGGATGCTCTCGCCTCGCACGCTCAGCGCTTGGCTCTCCCTGGGGGACCAGAGGCCAGGTGGGTGCCCCAGGTGCCACCAGCACCATCCAACCCGGACCCTTCCCAGCGCAGAGCTCTCCCACTGGGTGAGGGGCAGCGGCTGGGGTGGCCTCACCTGCGCACGGGCTCCACGATGGGACATTGCCTGTGGAAGCCAGTCACCTGCAGCACCTCCCCAGTCCGGCACCTGCGTGGGGACAGGGGATGACAGGGCGACCCAGGCTGGGTGCGTGGGGTGGGAAGGTGCCCCCCGAGACACCCCAGCAGGGAAAAAGCACCTGTACTCTCCTGGCTGGGCTGTCAGGACCAGCCCATACTCGCGTCCTTCCCAGAGCTCGTCCAGCAGCACCGTCTGCAGCTCCTCCTCGGTTGGAGAGGGCAGGAACTCGCAGAAAGCCCAGTCTGGGCACAGCAGGAATCGGGGCGCTGGCTCCCGCGGCCACAGGTTCACACCCAGCAGGGCTGGCCAAGAGGGCGACATCTGTGAGCGGGAGACCCCCAAGACCTCCCACCCCTGCCCAGACGGCCTCACCCCCTTCCACGAGTCCCTTCTCGGCCAGGACCAGGACAGAGGTGGGTCTGGAGAGTGGCAGAGGGGATGTGGCACAGAGATTCCCCCCAAGCTGTGGGGCAGGGGGTTCTTGTGCTGCTGTGCAGCTCCCCAGGGCAGCCCCACGGGGCGACACTCACCTCCCGCAGCCCTGTAGAAGGGGCAGTAGAAGGGGAGCCCCTCGCAGTCAACCTGGTGGAGGGCGTCGCAGTAGAGCTCCTCCGCACCGTGTGCCGTCCCCAGCACCACCACCTGCAGCTGCGGCCACAGGCGCCGCACGATGCCCTCGAAGCCACGGCTGCACTCAGCCCTCAGCTCGGCCGCTCGGCTGGCACTGGGGACCAGCAGCGCCTGCAGCCGGCCCCGCGCATCCTCCTCCAGCCCGGCCTGGGGGCTCAGCCTGCCCAGCTCCAGCTCCTGGGCCAGCCTGGGCCAGTCGGCGTGCAAGGTGGCCAGCGCGTCGTGCAGCTCTGAGGCCAGTGCGGCCTCCAGCACACGCAGCTCACGCTGACACAGGGCGAAGAGGAGCTGCACGTGCAGCGCGGCGGCTCTCGAGGGCAGGGCGCTCGCCTCGGCTGGGGTGCAGTAGAGGGAGGGCAGCGGCCAGCCCGCCGGGGCACGGGGGTGGCCGGGGGACCAGAAGAGCCGTGCTGTGCCCCCACGAGCCAGAGCCCCCGGGAAGGCGGCGTGGAGGGTGTCCAGGTAGAGCAGAGACCCCTGCGTGAGGACAGGTGAATGATAGAATCATAGAATCATAGAACAACCAGGTTGGAAGAGACCCATCGGATCATCTAGTCCAACCATTCCTATCAAACACTAAACCAAGTCCCTCAGGACCTCATCTACCTGTGCCTTAAACACCTCCAGGGAAGGGGAATCAACCACCTCCCTGGGCAGCCTATTCCAATGCCCAATGACCCTCTCTGTGAAAAACTTCCTCCTAATCTCCAGCCTAAATCTCCCCTGGTGGAGCTTGAGGCCATTCCCTCTTGTCCTGTCCCCTGTCCCTTGGGAGAAGAGCCCAGCTCCCTCCTCTCCACAACCTCCTTTCAGGTAGTTGTAGAGAGTAATGAGGTCTCCTCTCAGCCTCCTCTTCTCCAGGATAAACCCCCCCAGCTCTCTCAGCCGCTCCTCATAGGTGTGGGTCAGGCAGGTGGCAGCACAGTCCCCCCCTGGGATGCCTGCGCTCCCATCACCCCGATACCTGCAGAGGGGGGTTGGAGCCCCAGCAGCAGCGGAGCAGAGCCCAGGGGCGCAGTGTGGGCAGCCGCGCAGCCAGTGTCCCCTCAGAGGGGCAGCTTGGTCCCAGAGGGTGTTGCTCCCGGAACACTTCCGAGCCTGCCAAGAGAGAGTGGGGTGAGCAGGAAGACCCCTGGGACCCCCACCTCCACCCTCACCCCATTGCCACTCACCGAGAGCTGTGCCATGGGGCAGCAGCCACCACAAACACTGCTCCTGGCTGAGCCGAACCTCACTGCCCAGCAGCTCCAGGCGCCGCCGGTACCAAACGGCAACACGGAGCAGCACCGAACAGGCCAAGCGATGCCGGAGTGCGGAGGAGGCTCGCAGGGTCACAGCCACGGCCACCACCACGGCCACCACCACAGCCACCACCACAGCCATAGGCAGCATCCTGGGCTGCAACCACTGCCACCAAACTGGGATCCTGGGACCAGGATCCCCTCTCCACCCAAGCCCCCAGCAGGGACCTGGGCACCCAGACCCCCTAAAACTGCTGCCCCTGAGCAGGGACGCAGGTACTAGGAGCCCCCCTCACCTCCTGCTCTCAACAGGGACCCAGACACCAGTATCCCCATAAGAGACCTGGATACCAGAACCCCCCTCACCTCCGAAGAAGGGAACCATGCACAGGATCCCTTCTTCTCCTTCCTTCACCAGGCAACCAGACACCCAGACTCACCCCAACAGGGACCTGGACACCAGGGACCCCCCCTAACAGGGACCCAGGCACCCGTATCACCCCCAGGCAGGGATGTGGGCACTGAGAACCCCCTAAAAGGGACCCAGACACCAGTATCTCTAGCCCTCAGCAGGGACCTGGGTACTGGGACACCCTCACCTCCCACCTCCAAGCAGGGACCTGGGCACCAAGACCTCCCCCAGTAGGGACCCAGACACCAGTATCCCCAATCCTAGCTGGGACCCAGGTACTGGGACTCTCCCTCAGCTCCTGCCCATCAGTGGAGACCTGGGTACCAGTATCCCCAACCCCAACAAAGACCTGGGCACTGGGATACCCTCACTTCCCACCTCTAGTAGTGACCTGGGCACCAAGACCTCCCAGTACAGACCCGGGTACCAGTATCCCCAACCCCAACAAGATACTGGGCTACCCTCACCTCTCACCCCCAGCAGTGACCTGGGCACCAAGACCCTCCCAGTACAGACCCGGGTACCAGTATCCCCAACCCCAACAAAGATACTGGGCTACCCTCACCTCCCACCCCCAGCAGGGACCTGGGCACCAAGACCCTCCCAGTACAGACCCGGGTACCAGTATCCCCAACCCCAACAAAGACCTGGGCACTGGGATACCCTCACTTCCCACCTCTAGTAGTGACCTGGGCACCAAGACCCCCCCAATACAGACCTGGGTACCAGTACCTCCCCCCCCCAGCAGGGACCTGGGCACCAAGACCCCCCAGTACAGACCCGGGTAGCAGTATCCCCAACCCCAACAAAGACCTGGGCACTGGGATACCCTCACTTCCTACCTCCAAGCAGGGACCTGGGCACCAAGACCTCCCCCAGTAGGGACCCAGACACCAGTATCCCCAATCCTAGCTGGGACCCAGGTACTGGGACTCTCCCTCAGCTCCTGCCCATCAGTGGAGACCTGGGTACCAGTATCCCCAACCCCAACAAAGACCTGGGCACTGGGATACCCTCACTTCCCACCTCTAGTAGTGACCTGGGCACCAAGACCCCCCTAATACAGACCTGGGTACCAGTACCTCCCACCCCAGCAGGGACCTGGGCACCAAGACCCCCCAGTACAGACCCAGGTACCAGTATCCCCAACCCCAACAAAGACCTGGGCATTGGGATAACCTCACTTCCCACCTCTAGCAGGGACCTAGGCACCAAGACCCTCCCAGTACAGACCTGGGTACCAGTATCTCTCCCCCAGCAGTGACCTGGGCATCAAGCCCCCCCCCAAGCAGGGACCCAGACCCCAGTGTCCCCAAGCCCAGCAGGTCCTGGTCCCGGTCCTGGTCCCCCCCCTGAAGCTATTCCGCCTCCGGCAGAAGTGACGGTAAAGGACGGCGACCGGCACCGCCCCCCCCACCCCCCCCCCAGCTCTGCCTTCGCTTTTGTTTTCCCTTCCTCCTTTAATTAAATCGCAAATTAAAACCAGCGGCCAAGCCCTGGCTCCGGCCGCAGGAAACGCCTTTGCTTTAAAAATCCAATAGATCAACAAGAAAACTGGTGCCGCTTATCTCTTTTCTTCGGGAAAAGGGACCCGCAGCCCTCTCCCCAGTCCCCGATCTGCACCCCAAGGCTGCCCTGAGCCCCCCCCCCGGGACCTGCAGGGGGAGATCTGACCCCTCTGCACTCTGGGAGGGGATGTGGGGACACAGACCCCAACCCCATGCCTGGTTGTGCATCATCCAGGGATTAAGGAGCATGGGATCACCCCCATCCCATCATCCAGGGACTGGGGAGCACAGGATCATCCACATCCCATCATCCAGGGATTGGGGAGCACGGGATGACCCCCATCCCATCATCCAGGGACTGGGGAGCACAGGATCATCCACATCCCATCATCCAGGGATTGGGGAGCACAGGATGACCTGCATCCCATCATCCAGGGACTGGGGAGCACAGGATCATCCACATCCCATCATCCAGGGATTGGGGAGCATGGGATGACCTGCATCCCATCATCCAGGGATTGGGGAGCACAGGATCATCCACATCCCATCATCCAGGGATTGGGGAGCACGGGATCACCCCCATCCCATCATCCAGGGATTGGGGAGCACGGGATCACCCCCATCCCATCATCCAGGGATAGGGGAGCACAGGATGACCTGCATCCCATCATCCAGGGACTGGGGAGCATGGGATGACCTGCATCCCATCATCCAGGGATTGGGGAGCACAGGATCATCCACATCCCATCATCCAGGGATTGGGGAGCACGGGATCACCCCCATCCCATCATCCAGGGACTGGGGAGCACAGGATGACCTGCATCCCATCATCCAGGGACTGGGGAGCACAGGATCATCTGCATCCCCCAGCTCCTGGTGTCCCCCCCAGGCTGCCTGAGCCCCAACCAGGACCTGCAGGGGGAGATCTGCACCCCCTGAACTCGGGGAAGGGATGTGGGGACACAGACCCCAGCCCCACACCTGGTTGTGCATCATCCAGGGATTGGGGAGCAAGGGATCACCCCCATCCCATCATCCAGGGACTGGGGAGCACAGGATCACCTGCATTTCATCATCCAGGGATTGGGGAACACAGGATGACCTCCATCCCATCATCCAGGGATTGGGGAGCATGGGATCACCTGCATCCCATCATCCAGGGATTGGGGAGCATGGGATGACCCGCATCCCATCATCCAGGGATTGGGGAGCATGGGATCACCTGCATCCCATCATCCAAGGATTGGGGAGCACAGGATGACCTCCATCCCATCATCCAGGGATTGGGGAGCACGGGATCACCCCCATCCCATCATCCAGGGATTGGGGAGCATGGGATCACCTGCATCCCATCATCCAAGGATTGGGGAGCACAGGATGACCTCCATCCCATCATCCAGGGATTGGGGAGCATGGGATCACCTGCATCCCATCATCCAGGGACTGGGGAGCATGGGATCACCTGCATCCCATCATCCAGGGATTGGGGAGCACCGGATCACCCACGTCCCCCCCAGCCCCATGGTATGGGCTCTCCCCCAAGACACATGTGAAAGCCAGAACTTTTGTGTTATAAAAATATTAGGTGCTTTATTTACTCTGGTATAAAAATAACACGGCCAGGACCCCAGAGCTTCTCATCCGAGGCGAGGGGAGCTTGGGGGGGGTGGGCTCTGCACCCCCAAACCCCCCCCCAGCACCTCCCAGCCGCCCTCGCTGGTGCCCTCACACCCTGTGGCCCTCGTGCTGCACCAGCTCCCGACACCCACACCCAAGCCGGGAGCCCGAGAGGCTCCTGCGTCCTTTGGGGGGACACGGAGGAGGGGACAAGGTCCGAGAGGGGACCCCAACGCTGTGGAGCACGGGCTGGGGGGACCCCCGGCTGCCCCCCGCTTCTTTCTTCGGTGCCCCCACGGGGACCGGAGCCGCGGGGTAGAACAAGAAGGCAACACGTACATTCTTAGTGACGACTGCGAAAGCGAACCCCGCGGGCAGGCCCCCCCCCCCCAAAAAGCCCGAGCGGCCCCCGAGCTCCGGGGCTGGCGTTTGCGGAAGCGGAAAGCGGAAGCTGGGCCTTGGGAAAAGAAACATAGAGGAAAAACCATGCGACAAATCCGCTGCCGTTTATACAAGGGCAGGAACACCAAAGAGCCGGACGCCGGCCTGCGTTTCGGGGCGGCACGGAGCCAATCTCCGGGGACGGGGACCACCTCGCTCGCCCCCCAGCCCCGGCACAGAGACACGAACACAGCACAGAGCCCGGGAGGGGGCCGGGGGGGCCCAGCGTCTCCCCGCCAAGTCACGACTGGGCGTGCGGGATCCACTGACTGTCCATGGGACGCCGCAGCAGCTCCTCCACGTGCCTGGCCACGTCGATGGTGTCGTCCAGGTCGAAGTCACCTTCGGGTTCCAGCACAGCGTCGGGGCTGCAGGAGGCGGAGGGTGAGGGGGGAACCAGCCCCGGGGGGGACGGGGACCGGGGAGGCGATACCTACTTCTGGGCGTACATGTTGTAATGGGGCTGGGAGCAGACGGCGGGAGAGGGAGCCTGGTCCATGTAGGTGGCCCCCCCGGGGGCAGAATCTCCTGATGCGTTGACAAACCTGGGGGGACAAGGAGATCGTGAGCATCAGCACGGGACAGAACGACTCCTCTTGGGGGGGAAGTTTGGGAATTCTGAATAGAATCAGAATGGTTTGGGTTGGAAGGGACCTCAAAGCCCATCCAGTGCCACCCCTGCCATGAGCAGGGACATTGCTACTAGATCTGGTTGCTCCAAGCCCCATCCAACCTGGCCTTGGACACCTCCAGGGATGGGGCAGCCGGAACCTCCCTGGACAACCTGTTCCAGCGCCTCACAACGTTGAGTTGTTGAGTCACCTTCCCTGGAGGGGTCTAAGGGACAGGTGGATGAGGTGCTGAGGGTTTAGTGTTTGATAGGAATGGTTGGACTCGATGATCTGGTGGGTCTCTTCCAACCTGCTTATTCTATGAATCTATGAATCTACGAACGTGAAGAAATTCTTCCTTCTGTCCAGTCTAAACCTGCCCCTCTCCAGTTTATCCCCAGTGCCCCTCGTCCTGTCACTCCAAACCTTTGTGACCAGCCCCTCCCCAGCTTTCCTGCAGCCCCTTCAGGTCCTGGGAGGTTGGCATCTCCCAAGGGTGCAGGGAGGGGACTCAAATCGATCCGATGGGTCCCTTCCAACCTGGTAGTTCTATGATTCTATGATTCTAAATCCCACATCGGTGACCAGCCAGGAGCCGCAGGGTGCCCTGGGTGGGAGCACGGCTGGATGGGGCACCCACCTTTCCGGGGAACGCACAAGCACGAGCCCATGCTCCTCGCCCCCCAGCACTGATGCGGCCACCGGTGGTGCTGGAGCTGGAGAGCAGGGGGTGCCCTGCCCTGCCCGATGTGGCCAAAAAGGCCAATGGCATCCTGGCTTGGATCAGAAATGGTGTGACCAGCAGGGCCAGGGAGGTGATTCTCCCTCTGGACTCAGCACTGGTGAGGCCGCTCCTTGAATCCTGTGTTCAGTTGTGGGCCCCTCAGCACAAGAAGGATGTTGAGGCTCTGGAGTGAGTCCAGAGAAGAGCAACAAAGCTGGTGAAGGGGCTGAAGAACAGGCCTTATGAGGAGCGGCTGAGAGAGCTGGGGGTGTTTCTCCTGGAGAAGAGGAGCCTGAGGGGAGACCTCATTGCTCTCTACAACTACCTGAAGGGAGGTTGTAGAGAGGAGGGAGCTGGGCTCTTCTCCCAAGGGACAGGGGACAGGACAAGAGGGAATGGCCTCAAGCTCCACTAGTGGAGATTTAGGCTAGAGATTAGGAGGAAGTTTTTCACGGAAAGGGTCATTGGGCATTGGAACAGGCTGCCCAGGGAGGGGGTTGATTCCCCTTCCCTGGAGGTGTTTAAGGCACAGGTGGATGAGGTCTTGAGGGACTTGGTTTAGTGTTTGATAGGAATGGTTGGACTAGAAGATCCGATGGGTCCCTTCCAACCTGGTTGTTCTATGATTCTATGATCCCACGGGACTAGGCAGGGGCTGTGCGCAGGCTCACACTTACTCTGGCACCACTTGCTTGATCTGTGGCTTCACGTATCCATCCACGGCTTTAGCTGGAGGAAGGAAGGTCGCGCTAAGGGGCTGAGCTGCCGGCATCGTGCCGCAAAGCTGCGGCAGGCTGGGGGCTCACACAGAGCCCCCCAGCAGGGCTGGATGCGACCCCGGGGCACAGGGACCCTGTGAGCCCCAGTTTGACGCACGGAGGACAGGGACAGTGTGTGGGGTGAAGGGGCGGCGCTACCTGGCGTGGACTCACAGAGAACCGGCGTGTAGTACTTGGAGAAGACCTCATCCTTGGGCCGGTCGGGGAACACGTAGATGAGGTAATTGAGGTCCCCGAGGCGGTCGGCCAGCGAGCGGATGGAGAAATCCCTGGTGGTGAAAGGCATCAGGTTCCAGAACATCCTCTCAGCTGGAAGACAAGAGCGAGGAACTGCCGTGATGCCCAGAGCTGGCGACAGCTCCCAGCCCTGCTCTGGACAGGGGCTGCCACATCGTGTAGCATGTCAGATGGTGTTTTCTACACTGCATCCCTCCTCCACCAGAATTTAAGGACACAAGAAGGATGTTGAGGCTCTGGAGCGAGTCCAGAGAAGAGCAACAAAGCTGGTGAAGGGGCTGGAGAACAGGTTGGAAGAGACCCATCAGATCATCAAGTCCAACCATTCCTATCAAACACTAAATCATGTCCCTCAGCACCTCATCTACCTGTGCCTTAAACACCTCCAGGGAAGGGGAATCAACCACCTCCCTGGGCAGCCTATGCCAATGCCCAATGACCCTCTGTGTGAAGAACTTCCTCCTAATCTCCAGCCTAAATCTCCCCTGGTGGAGCTTGAGGCCATTCCTTCTTGTCCTGTCCCCTGTCCCTTGGGAGAAGAGCCCAGCTCCCTCCTCTCTACAACCTCTTTTCAGGTAGTTGGAGAGAGCAATGAGGTCTCCCCTCAGTCTCCTCTTCTCCAGGATAAGCACCCCAGCTCTCTCAGCCGCTCCTCATAGGGTCTGTTCTCCAGACCCTTCCCCAGCCTCATTCCTCTTCTCTGGACTCACTCCAGAGCCTCAACATCCTTCTTGTGCTGAGGGGCCCACAACTCAACACAGGATTCAAGGAGCGGCCTCACCAGTGCCAAGTACAGTGGGAGAATCACCTCCCTGGCCCTGCTGGTCACACCATTTCTGATTCAAGCCAAGATGCCATTGGCCTTCTTGGCCACCTGGGCACACTGCTGCCTCATGGTCAGTCGCTGTCGACCAACCCCCCCAGGTCCCTCTCCTCCTGGCAGTTTTCCAGCCAGGCTTCTCCCAGTCTGTAGCTCTGCATAGGGTTGTTGTGCCCCAAGTGCAGGACCCGACATTTGGGCCGTGTTAAACCTCATCCCACTGGACTCTGCCCAAGTCAAGGGGCAGCCGAGGTGTTCTCTTTCCCAAAAAAAGGCTCCTGCCGTCTCAGCTGGTGCTGAGACAGAAGCAGCACCAGCCGAGTCCCAGGCCGGGGACACAGACAGGACCAGGGGACACTTTATGGGGGTGCCAGCTCCTGGCTCGCACTCACAGGAGTCGAACTTCCACGCGATGGTGATGCCGCCGATCTCCGAGTCGCTGAACCGCAGCAGGAAGGTCCCGTCGGGCTTGTTGATGAGCAGGTCGTGCGCCTGCTGCTTGTTGACGAAGCCCAGGATGGCCCTAGGCAGAGCAGGGGGAGGTCAGGGGAGCAGGGGAGCAGGGGAGCAGGAAGCACGGGACAGGGAGGCTCTTACCCATCGTTCCAATGTGGCTTTAGATGTTTCTTCAGCACCTCCATCACTCCGTCAAACCACTGCCAGAAGGTGTAATTCCTTCCGGGCAGGTTTTCCTATCGAAAGCCCTCAAAAAATGAGCACCACTGCCTCCAGCCTCGCAGCACAAGCCTTGGGTGCCCAGCGGTGGAGACTTGGCGCTCTGGACCACCGGAGTGGCCACTCTGTGGCCACTCCGGTGGTCCAGAGCGCCAAGTCTCCACCGCTGGGCACAGGAGAGCAGCAGCACCGCAACCCAGAGGGTGCAGACCCTGTCCCTGAGTCCTCCCAAATGAGGAAGGTGACACCTTCCAGCCCTTTCCAGATGACAACCATCCTGCTTTTGCAGGTCTCCAGCCAGAAACGGCTCTCGGAGAGTCACCAGTCTCTCACCTTCCCCATCCAGCCCCTCCAGGCACCAGCACTGTGGGTGCAGCAAAGCCCTCCCCACCTCCCAGTCCACTCACCCGGTTGAACTGGGACCAGGAGACGGTGGTGCTGCTGTAGTCCTCCAGGTGGGAGCTGGTGCTGTTGAAGAGCTTCTGCGCCAGGAACACCAAGTTCTCCTTGGTGAGCCCGCGGCTGCTCTGCACCTCCGCCTTGAACTTCATGTTGAGAGCCTCGCAGAGCTGCGGCCACTGCACTTTGTCGGGCACGGCGAAGGGCACGCGACCCTGGGAGGACACGGAGAGAGGTGAGCACCCAGTTCTGCCCGTCTCTTGGAAATAAAACCCAATTCCCACAGCCCCACAGCCCGGCTGAGGCCACCGCTGGCACTCACGGGCTCGGCGAAGGCGTTGTCCCAGAGCACGGTGGCCGTGGCGTTGTTGTCCTGGCTCCCGTGCACGATCACCACCACAGGCAGGGAGAGCGTCTGGCAGGAATCAGAGAATCGTAGAATCATAGAACAACCAGGTTGGAAGAGACCCATCGGATCTTCTAGTCCAACCATTCCTATCAAACACTAAACCAAGTCCCTCGAGGCCTCATCCACCCGTCCCTTAAACACCTCCAGGGAAGGGGAATCAACCACCTCCCTGGGCAGCCTATTCCAATGCCCAATGACCCTTTCTGTGAAAAACTTCCTCCTAATCTCCAGCCTAAATCTCCCCTGGTGGAGCTTGAGGCCATTCCCTCTCATCCTGTCCCCTGTCCCTTGGGAGAAGAGCCCAGCTCCCTCCTCTCTACAACCTCCTTTCAGGTAGTTGTAGAGAGTAATGAGGTCTCCTCTCAGCCTCCTCTTCTCCAGGATAAACACCCCCAGCTCTCTCAGCCGCTTCTCATCAGGCCTGTTCTCCAGCCCCTTCACCAGCCTCGTCGCTCTTCTCTGGACTCGCTCCAGAGCCTCAACATCCTTCTTGTGCTGAGGGGCCCACAACTGGACACAGGATTCAAGGAGCAGCCTCCCCAGTGCTGAGTCCAGAGGGAGAATCACCTCCCTGGCCCTGCTGGTCACACCATTTCTGATCCAAGCCAAGATGCCCTTGGCCGCCTTGGCCACCTGGGCACACTGCTGGTTCATGGTCAGTCGGCTGTCGACCAACACCCCCAGGTCCCTCTCCTCCTGGCAGTTTTCCAGCCAGGCTTCTCCCAGTCTGTAGCTCTGCATAGGGTTGTTGTGCCCCAAGTGCAGGACCCGGCATTTGGCCGGAAGGAGGAAGGACGGAGAGCAGGTTCGGCTGTGAGAGCGTTGCCCGTGGGCATCCTTCGGCCACTGCGTATGAGCACGGTGGCCATGGCTCATCGGGCCCTGCAGAGGGGACGTGGCTTGGTGGCTTTACCTTCACCTGGAACACCAGCTCGTTGCCACCGACGCTGAATTGCGACTCAAAGAGGATGGTGAACTTCTCCTCGGTCACCGACTCAGCCCCGCGACGGTCCGAGCGCTTGATCCGCTTCAGGGACTGCAGGGACACGAGGGGCAAGCAGGGAAGGAAAGACATGGATCTGTTAGAGTGAGTCCAAAGGAGGCCATGGAGATGATCCAAGGGCTGGAGCACCTGCCAGCCAAGGACAGGCTGAGAGAGTTGGGGTTGTTCAGTCTGGAGAAGGCTCCAGGGAGACCTCAGAGCAGCTTCCAGTGCTAGAAGGGGTTCCAGGAAAGCTGGGGAAGGGCTCTTGATGAGGGAATGCAGGGATAGTGTGATGGGGAACGGTTTGAAGGTGAAAGAGGTGAGACTGAGATGGGATTTTAGGGAGAAACGTTTTGCTGTGAGGGTGAGGAGGCCCTGGAACAGGTTGCCCAGAGGAGGGATGGCTGCCCCATCCCTGGAGGGGTTCAGGGCCAGGTTGGATGGGGCTTGGAGCCCCTGATCCAGTGGGAGATGTCCCTGCCCATGGCAGGGGTAGGACTGGATGGGCTTTGAGGTCCCTTCCACCCAACCCATTCCACGGGGGCACAGATGGGGACATGGAGGGGACACCAGCAGGAACACAGGGTGGGGGGTGCAACACAGAGGGGGACACGATCATAGAATTATAGAACCACCAGGTTGGAAGAGACCCATCGGATCATCTAGTCCAACGATGGGTGAAGACGGGGACGTGTCACTGATACAAGGAGCGACCACGGGGAAACACTGCACAGACAGAGCCACGAGGGGACAGGAGAGTGGACGTGAGCATTGTGGCACTCACCATGTTGCGGAAGTGTGCGCTGAGCGTCCCCGTGGCCTGGTGATACTCCATCACGCAGCAGTTGTTGAGGATCTCCCCACTGCTCTCGCTGCTGCGGCAACACGCGGGGTCAAGGGGTCCATCAGGGCTGGGAGCCCCCTCGCGCCCCCAGCCCCAGGTCCTGCTCCCCGCTCCCCCGGCAGCCACGGCCTCCCCCCAGCCCCTGGGCATTACTTGCGAGTGCTCTCGTTCTTCAGCAGGGCTTTGGCTTGCTGCTCGCTGATGATGGTGGCCTTCACCTGGGGGGGGTTCATGTGCACGTTCAGCTTCCCTCCCACCAGGAGCCGCACGGTGGCTGCAAACTTGGTCTGGGTCTTCAGCACCTGAGGGGGCTGCTTCTCGATGATGAAGGTGCTGGGGGGGCACGGGGGTCAGGGGCAGGCGGGCAGAGTAAACCCCCAACCCACCCACCCCACCCCCCCCCAAAGCCTGCCGGGCGCCTCAGCCGCGCCGGGTCCCCCCCTCTACCTGGTGACCAGGGCAGAGATGATGTCGGTGATGGTGCCGTTCAGCTCCGAGAGCATCTCCTCCACGGGGCCCGGGATGGGCAGCTGCTGGCACAAGTGCTCAGCTCGGCGGATCTGCTGCCGGTTCTGCCAGATGATCTCTGCCAACTTCTCGCACCTGGGGGAAGGAGGCTCAGCACCGGCGCTGGGGCTCAGCACCTCGTTACAGCTCAGCACCGCGCTGGGGCTCGGCACCCTGTCCTGCCCCAGCAGGCACAGCCGGGCACGGGTACCCACCAGGTCTGCAGCACGTCCAGGGTGCCCTCGGGAGGCCCCCCGTTCCCCGCGAGCTGCTGCCGACGCTTCCACTGGATCAGCTCATCGTCCAGGATGGTCGTTTGCTGCTTGCGCAGCAGCTGCAGCGTCTTCTGGTGCTTCTCAGCCAGGTCCTGCGAGGCAGGACAGTGTTACGGGGTGTGGGGACGGCGGCACAGTCATAGAACAACCAGGTTGGAAGGGACCCATCGGATCTTCTAGTCCAACCACGGGGCCGGGCGGGTGGCACTCACCACGCGGTACTGCTGTAGTGTCTGGGCCTCCCGGTGCAGCCAGGCTTCCAGCGACGCCTTCTTCTGCTGCAGCGTCGTCTCCCGCGACAGGCGCTCCTGGGGGCCCAGCTGGGAGAGCTGGGAGAACTGGGCTGGGGGACGGGGCGCGGCGTTAGGACCAGCCGTGCCCCGGCGCCCGTAGCCAGCAGCCTCCTACCCACCTTGGAGACGCATGTTCTCCTGGTACTGGATGATGAAGTACTCCTGCGTCTGCTGCAGCTTCTTGAGCTCGTTCTCCGAGTCCTGCGTGATGAGCCGCAGCTCCTCGAAGGTCTGGTTGATCTGCAGGTGCTTCTGGGACATGGCATCCACCAGGGAGCCGGCTGGCGAGGGGCTCTGCAGGGTGCATGGGGAGCGCTTAGAATCATAGAATCATAGAACAAACAGGTTGGAAGAGACCCATCGGATCATCGAGTCCAACCATTCCTATCAAACACTAACCCATGTCCCTCGAGACCTCATCTACCCGTCCCTTAAACACCTCCAGGGAAGGGGAATCAACCACCTCCCTGGGCAGCCTATTCCAATGCCCAATGACCCTTTCTGTGAAAAACTTTCTCCTAATCTCTAACCTAAGTCTCCCCTGGTGGAGCTTGAGGCCATTCCCTCTTGTCCTGTTCCCTGTCACTTGGGAGAGGAGCCCAGCTCCCTCCTCTCCACAACCTCCTTTCAGGTAGTTGTAGAGAGCAATGAGGTCTCCTCTCAGCCTCCTCTTCTCTAGGCTAAACCCCCCCAGCTCTCTCAGCCGCTCCTCATAGGGCCTGTTCTCCAGCCCCTTCACCAGCTTCGTGGCTCTTCTCTGGACTCGCTCCAGAGCCTCAACATCCTTCTTGTGCTGAGGGGCCCAGACCTGAACGCAGAATTCAAGGAGCAGCCTCACCAGTGCTTAGCACAACAAGGCCGACCCTCCCCATCTTCCTGGGGATCCAGAGCACCTTAGGGCTGCTCCATCCACCAGTGCTGCAGTCCCTGTGCATCCCCCCAGCTCCGTGGGACCCCCACCCTGCACACAGACCCCCCCAGACCCTCCTACTCACATTGTTGGCCTCGCGCACCAGCCGCTGCTCGTGGTAGAGGATGTGGCGGATGCAGCGCACCAGCTCCATGGGGCACCGATCGTACGTGTTCTGCAAGGAGAGCGCAGGCTGAGCCGGGCACGGCACAGGGATATCGCCAGCCCTCCCAGCCCCTACCTGCAGCCCCCCCACCCACCTGCAGCTGCGTGGCGTAGTGGCCCAGCTTGATCTTCAGCAGGAAGCCGTCTTCGCCCACTTGGTGGTCGGCCTTCTTCTGCAGCTCCTGGATCAGCCCCTCCAGCAGCTGCGTCGCCTTCACGTTCTCCTGGGGGTTGTCGAGGTCGATGGAGTCCCTGCACGCGCAGAGCAGCGTCAGGACGGCCCCGACCTCGCACACGCAGGCTCCGTGGAGCCTCGGGGCTGACGCTGCCAAGCGCGGGGACGGGATTCCCGCTGTCCTACCATGCCTGGCTCTCGATCCACTGCGACAGGTAGTGCCGCACCTCGATGGGAAAGTGCTGCCCGTAGAGAGCTTGCATCTGCCGCAGGGCCTCGCCCTGGAGCTGCTGCGCCTGGATCCACACCGCCATGGCTCAGCACCTGCGGGGACACCGGCTGGTCACATCACCCAACCCTGCGCCCAGGGTGGCATCCAGCCCCACTCGTCCTCGGCAGGACCCTTGGGTTTCCCAAAGGCCTTGGCAGGTTCCTCCAGGTTCTGACGGAGCCACCTCCTCTGAAGGAAATGGGTGTGTGGGGGTCGGGGATCTGAGTCACCCCCTCTTTTCTAGGAAGGGCCCAGCGAGAATGCGGAGCCATGGACGCAGTTCCGCGCTGCCTCTCCACATGGTAACCATTTCCCCTCGTTGCGCCCCGGGAGAGCAGCCAGCGCCGGCCACGCAAATGAGGAAACGGGGCCAGGGGGAGGGCTGCCCAGAAATCCAGGGTGACGCAGAGCACAGGCTCCCCCTGCGCTCCTCCCGGCTCCTGCCCACACCCCAGCGGCCTTGACAGCCTCGTGTGGCACAGCAGCCCCTGCGGGACCCCGGCCTGGTGGCCACCACGCGCTCCATGCCGCGGAGGTGCCACCCAGAGCTGGAGCTCCCCAGAGCAATTTTTCATAGAACCATAGAATCATAGAACAACCAGGTTGGAAGGGACCATCGGATCTTCTAGTCCAACCATTCCTATCAAACACTAAACCAACTCCCTCAAGACCTCATCCACCTGTGCCTTAAACACCTCCAGGGAAGGTGAATCAACCACCTCCCTGGGCCTCCCTTTGGGTGGCTCGGGCTCTGTGCAGGAGCACAACCAGATTCCCCTCAAGGCACGGAGGGTGGCCAAGGCCAGCACCTGTCCAAAGCCAGAGCTGCGTGTGCAGCTTGGAAGAACAACCCGGTGGTCAAATCTTTGAGGGCGACGTGACAGCAAATGATGAGGGAGGGATTGGGGGGGGCTCAGGGATTCTCCAAGCTGAGGATGCAGCAATAAACACACAAAGCATTTACACACATTCACACTCGAACCACTTGGGATCTGGGATGATGCGGAGGTGCCAGGCAGGGGCACAACACCTTGGGCTGCATCCCAAGGCTTGGGGACTGGGATCCAGTTAGTGCAGCGGCTGGTGAAGAGCAGCTGGTGGGGGCTGAGCCTCCCTCTCTCCCCAAAACACTTGGTTAGGAATATCCTGTGGCCCAAGAAGCTCCAAAAGCGGCTGATGCCCTCACGTGGGAATGGTTTGATATGGAATGGTTTGATATGGAATGGTTGGACTTGATGATCCGGTGGGTCTCTTCCAACCTGGTTATTCTATGATTCTCTAGGCAGGGGCAGATGCCACAGGACGGTTACAGCAGGTCCAAGCGGAGCCGCCGCGGCCAGAGCCCTGCACACCCATCCCTGCGCAGGAAGAGGAACAATAACTGAGAGTTGGCTAAAAATGAGTTTTTCCCCTATAAAAGAAGGGGGAGGAACATTTCCACATTCAGAGAAATCATCAAGTTGGAAATTCTGCTGGCATGACAGGGCCTGGGGAGGCATAAAAATGCAAGCGAGGAGGGGAAAGGGAAGGCGGGATGGTGAGGGCAGGAGGCGCGCTGGCAGTTAGAAATTGCGGATGCTTGATAAGGGCCATGGGTGAGAAACACGGCCCTGGCAGAGCCCAGGACAGCAGCCACGGCCGCTCACGGTGTCACCGTAGCGTCACCACACCACATAGAAACAAAGACCCCGGAGTGCTGAGGAGAAAGCTGGTGAAGGGGCTGGAGAACAGGCCCTATGAGGAGCGGCTGAGAGAGCTGGGGTGCTTATCCTGGAGAAGAGGAGACTGAGAGGAGACCTCATTGCTCTCTACAATTATCTGAAGGGAGGTTGTGGAGAGGAGGGAGCTGGGTTCTTCTCCCAAGGGACAGGGGACAGGACAAGAGGGAATGGCCTCAAGCTCCACCAGGGGAGATTTAGGCTAGAGATTAGGAGGAATTTTTTCACACAGAGGGTCATTGAGCATTGGAATAGGCTGCCCAGGGAGGGGGTTGATTCCCCTTCCCTGGAGGTGTTTAAGGGACGGGTGGATGAGGTCTTGAGGGACTTGGTTTAGTGTTTGATAGGAATGGTTGGACTAGAAGATCCGATGGGTCCCTTCCAACCTGGTTGTTCTATGATTCTATGATTCGCATGGGCACAGAGCAAGCAGACGCTGCCCTCCTAGCGAGAAAATGGTGATCTCTTCCCATCTCGCGGTGACAGACACTTCCTATTCCACTCCAGCGTGTTGTTAAGCAACGAGCCTGGGGCTGCTGCTGCGGTGAGCCGGCACACTCTGCGTTTGGCCAGTGCTGCCCGGGGAGCACGAGCATCGCTGCCCAGCACCAGGGGAGACAGCATCACAGCATAGAATCATAGAATCATAGAACAACCAGGTTGGAAGGGACCCATCGGATCTTCTAGTCCAACCATTCCTATCAAACACTAACCCATGTCCCTCAGCACCTCATCCACCCGTCCCTTAAACACCTCCAGGGAAGGGGAATCAACCCCCTCCCTGGGCAGCCTATTCCAGTGCCCAGTGACCCTCTGTGTGAAAAACTTCCTCCTAATCACCAGCCTAAATCTCCCCTGGCGGAGCTTGAGGCCATTCGCTCTTCAACATCCACGGCACAGGAGCTGCTGGATACACACACTCAAAAAACCCACTAGTACCAGGCTGGGACATCATCTCCATGGCACCACCAGTGCGACAGCAGGTTTTCCTCCAAGCACCTCGTATTTGTCTTCGGTGACGTGACAAACCCAACCTCCTCGAGGGCCTCGGGGTATCCTGAGCGCCCTGGCACAGTCACCCCAAGCAGCCTGCCAGGAGCAAACAAGGTTTTCCAGCCAAGAGAGCCAGGGAGGGGAGGGCAGCATCTCCGCTTTGCATGAGGATCAGCACCACTGTCCCACCGAGCAGCCAGAGCCACGGCCGGAGACACCAGACGGTCCTAGCAGCCCTGCACTCCTGCGTCCAGCTGCTGGCAGCCACTGTCCCAGCTCAGGCCATGGAACCGACCTCACAGCAGAGCTGAGAGTTGCCCCAGGTGAGCGCTGGCAGCAACCTCCTTGGAGAATTAGAATCATAGAATCATGGAAAGGAATGGTTTGGATTGGAAGGGACCTCAAAGCCCATCCAGATCCACCTGTGCCATGGGCAGGGACACCTCCCACTGGATCAGGGGCTCCAAGCCCCATCCAACCTGCCCTTGAACCCCTCCAGGGATGGAGCAGCCACCCCTGCTCTGGGCAACCTGTTCCAGGGCCTCCTCACCCTCACAGCAAAACATTTCTTCCTAAATTCTCATCTCAATCTCCCCTCTTGCAGTTGAAAACTGTTCTCCTTTGTCCTGTCCCTGAGCAACCTGATCAAGAGCCCCTCCCCAACTTTCCTGGAGCCCCTTTCAGCACTAGAAGCTGCTCCAAGGTCTCCCTGGAGCCTTCTCCTCTCCAGGCTGAACAACCCCAACGTTCTCAGCCTGTCTTGAGAGGTGTTCCAGCCCTTGGATCATCTCCGTGGTCTCCTCTGGACTCGCTCCAACAGGTCCATGTCCTTCTCATGCTTAAGGATTCCAGAACCAGACATAGAGGTCTCACCAGACCAATATAGAGGCAGCATCCCCTACTCACCCTACTGGTCCAACAGCTTTGGATGCAGCTCAGGACACGTCTGGGCTGCCTTGGGATGGTGTCACTCTCTCCTCAGAACCGTCTCCCTCCTCATGCTTAGCCCACCAACCCCTCTCTCCAACCCTGCAGCCACCTGGCACAGGAAACCTCTCCAGGACCACTTGCCCGGGGCTCGTTGCAGCCACCAGCCCTGGTAGAGCTCCCACCCCGGCACTCACATCCCAGCCGGGATGGGCAGCCCCGCAGCATCCCGCACGGCCACGGCCACAGCCCCACATCCACTCAGACAACTGCGAGAGGTAGATAATTGCAGTGGTTTAAGCTACTTTGCATTTACTCGCTGGCAGAGAGCTATAACCCACCCGTTACCGCAGTTTGGTTAACCAGCAGCAACTCAACAAGCCACAGCAACACGCATCACCGGTGACTTAGCGGCTGCGAAGCCGCACACGGTAGCTTCCCAGAGGCAGGAGAGATGCCATGGATGGGGACCCATCGGATCATCGAGTCCAACCATTCCTATTAAACACTAAACCATGTCCCTCAGGACCTCATCTACCTGTGCCTTAAACCCCTCCAGGGAAGGGGAATCAACCACCTCCCTGGGCAGCCTATTCCAATGCCCAATGACCCTCTCTGTGAAGAACTTCCTCCTAATCTCCAGCCTAAATCTCCCCTGGTGGAGCTTGAGGCCATTCCCTCTTGTCCTGTCCCCTGTCCCTTGGGAGAAGAGCCCAGCTCCCTCCTCTCCACAACCTCCTTTCAGGTACTTGTAGAGAGCAATGAGGTCTCCCCTCAGCCTCCTCTTCTCCAGGATAAACCCCTCCAGCTCTCTGACACTCCTCATCAGGCCTGTTCTCCAGCCCCTTCACCAGCTTTGTTGCTCTTCTCTGGACTCACTCCAGAGCCTCAACATCCTTCTTGTGCTGAGGGGCCCACAACTGAACACAGGATTCAAGGAGCGGCCTCACCAGTGCTGAGTCCAGAGGGAGAATCACCTCCCTGGCCCTGCTGGTCACACCATTTCTGATCCAAGCCAGGATGCCATTGGCCTTCTTGGCCACCTGGGCACACTGCTGGCTCATGGTCAGTCGTTGTCGACCAACACCCCCAGGTCCCTCTCCTCCTGGCAGTTTTCCAGCCAGGATGGACCGCGGCCACAGCGGCAGCTTTGGGGGCACCTCCCAGCCGTGGTCACCGTGCACAGACAAAAGCAGGAGGGAAATGGCTCAGAGGGCAAGGCCAGTGGAGATGCCACACGCACACAGCAGAGCCCAGAGGCAGCAGTGCCCGCGCAGGGGCAGGCGCACGCACGGCCACAGGATGCTCGCAGGATGCTCACGAGGCACAGCCACCCTAGGGACCTCTCCATGGACCAACCACCCCAGCCTGATGCCGTCACAGCCCCCGATCACAGAATCGCAGAACAACCAGGTTGGAAGGGACACATCGGATCATCCAGTCCAACCATTCCTATCAAACACTAACCCATGTCCCTCAGCACCTCATCCACCCGTCCCTTAAACACCTCCAGGGAAGGGGAATCAACCCCCTCCCTGGGCAGCCTATTCCAATGCCCAATGACCCTCTGTGTGAAAAACTTCCTCCTAATCTCCAGCCCAAATCTCCCCTAAAGAGGCTGCCAAAGCCTGCGCCCGCCGCCTGCCGCCACAGTAAACACGCGGGCACGTGGTTTCTCAGCACCTCCGGCAGCTCTCGATCGCTTCCAGGTCAGAGCCAGCCTGGCTCACGGCCACGGGGCTGGACTCTGCTCTCCTCGCTCAGGGGGCTCCACTCCAGCCCCAACCACTGCTGCTCTTCACCCCTTGGGAGCCCCATGGGCGACGGGATCCTGCATCCCACAGAAGGGCAGCCAAACACGCTCCTTCCAGAGCAGAATCCGGCCCATGTAGGGGCTGGGAAGGGTTCTACCGACAGCATCGCTCAGCACACCCAAGGGCTTCCCGCAACACCACCCCGCTTGCCCACACCAGTTCACCCAGTGGCCACGCTGGAGCCCCCAGGGAGCCAAAGTGCCCTGCCAGGGGCTCCCCCAGCCGAGCCCCCAACGCGTGTGGGTCTGCGCAACTCGGGCACCGAGTCCTGCCCCACAGCTGGAGGGCACCGAGGGCTCCGCACCCACCCGGAGCCCCAGCCAGGGTCTCCCCCATGCCAAGGTTTGAAGAGCCCTGGGGTTTGGCGTTGGTTCCTAGCTCCTCCAGGGCACAGGAATCACCGCTCCGGCTTAAGCCGGAGCGGTGATTCCTGTGCCCTGGAGGAGCTAGGTGCGAAGTCCCACAGCCTCACTCACCCAGGGTTGGGCACCGTCCCGATGCCAGGGCAGCGGCGGCTGCCAGGGCAGCCGTTCCGCAGGCTTGAGAGCTACAGGAAGGAGCAGAGAGCAGCTATTTCCTTCCAAAATGTCAGCTGCCTGCGCAGGGCAGCCAGCCCTGGGGCTGCCGGCAGCTTCCTCTGCCGCTGTGGCGCGCGCGGTGCCCACCGGAGCACTGGGGTTGGCATCTCCTCCAAGCCTGGCTCTCCCCTACAAACTGGGGCTGGACGGCAGCCTCTGTCCCCAGCAGGATGGGACCCTACGGACTAGTGTGGGAGCTCAGCATGGGGGGTTTTGGGACACCGGCACCGGGACCCATCGGATTGTCTAGTCCAACCATTCCTATCAAACACTAAACCAAGTCCCTCAAGACCTCATCCACCCGTCCCTTAAACACCTCCAGGGAAGGGGAATCAACCACCTCCCTGGGCAGCCTATTCCAATGCTAGGTGACCCTCTGTGTGAAAAACTTCCTCCTAATCTCCAGCCTAAATCTCCCCTGGTGGAGCTTGAGGCCATTCCCTCTCGTCCTGTCCCCTGTCCCTTGGGAGAAGAGCCCAGCTCCCTCCTCTCCACAACCTCCTCTCAGGGAGTTGTAGAGAGTAATGAGGTCTCCTCTCAGCCTCCTCTTCTCCAGGATAAACACCCCCAGCTCTCTCAGCTGTTCCCCATAAGGCCTGTTCTCCAGCCCCTTCACCAGCTTTGTTGCTCTTCTCTGGACTCACTCCAGAGCCTCAACATCCTTCTTGTGCTGAGAGGCCCAGAACTGAACACAGGATTCAAGGAGCGGCCTCACCAGTGCTGAGTCCAGAGGGAGAATCACCTCCCTGACCCTGCTGGTCACACCATTTCTGATCCAAGCCAGGATGCCCTTGGCCTTCTTGCCCACCTGGGCACACTGCTGGCTCATGGTCAGTCGGCTGTCAACCAACACCCCCAGGTCCCTCTCCTCCTGGCAGTTTTCCAACCTGCACCCCTGGCCCCGCTCACCTGTGCCAGGATCACCAGGATGCTGGTGAGCAGCCCCTGGCGCCCTCGGTGAGGGTTGGTGGGTGTTGGGGTGCAGCGGAACCAGCCCAGGGGGCTGTGCCACTGGGAAGGGGGCGTCTGGCCCGATTCGCGCCTGCCTGTAGTTTCCAGCTTTGGGCTGGGAGGCGGCAGCGCCCGCCTGGCACGGGAGGCAAGCTCCGTCTCAAAGCCGGGTGCTTTGATGGGTTCTGTTTGTCTCCCACAGAGGAGCAGCAGCAGCCGACGGCGTCACCCTGGTGGCATCGATGAGGAGGCGACCAACCGGCCCGCCAGAGCCCCTGGCCCACGCTGGAAACCACCGCGGGGTCACCCAGGAGGCACGGCCAGATCTCCAGACGCAAGGTGCCCCACCGAGGGCTGAGGTGCTCGGCTCCACGGTTGGTGGGCAGAGCCAGGACTTTGGCAGCGACGGGACCAAACGGGCATCCCGGCAACTTTTGAGCCAAAAATGGAGAACTCGCACAATTACAGGAACAAGGAAACCCCCACACGTGGTCTGGGGAGAAACGTTCCCCACAGGCAGGTGGAGACGCCCCAGCAGGGTCTGGCACTGCCGGGATGGCTCAGGGCTGGTCCTCCCGCAGCTCAGCTCGTGCCTGGGGCTGTACCTGCCCCACTGGCATTTGCCGCTCTCGGGGATGAGTTTTCTCCCCTCTTCAGACTTTCCCTTCCAACCACAGAGGCCCAGAAACCTGCGTCAAACCAAAACCACCAAAATACCCAACGAAATCCCAGCAAAATCCCTAGAATCCAGGGGCTGCGACTTCAGAGGCAAACCCACCCCTCTGGGGGCAACCTGGGCAGCTCCAGGCAGGATTCCCTCAAACACCAAACACCGAACACGGAGCAGGACAAGCACCTGGGGGCACAGCAGCAACCTTGGCCGTGCTGCCACCTCGCTGGCCCAGCCAAACCACGGCACAGGCAGCAGCTCCAGCCCCTCATCCCAGCCCCATCCCATGGGGTCGTATGGACCACCCGCCCGGCACAAGGAGCTGGCTGTGCCGGACCCTACGTGCTCAGGGCTGGAGCCTGCGCGTGCTCGGGAACAAGAAGGGGTCTGTTTGGGCTCCAGGGTGGCCGGGGATGGAGCAGAGAATGGCAGCGATGGAGCAGGAGCCAGGCAAGACACATAGTTTGGGTTGGAAAAGCCAAATTTGTGCAGTTCCATCCCTGTGTCATGGGCAGCGACACCTCCCACTGCATCAGGGGCTCCAAGCCCCACCCAACCTGCCCTTGAACCCCTCCAGGGATGGGGCAGCCACCACTGCTCTGGGCAACCTGTTCCAGGGCCTCCTCACCCTCAGCACAAAGAAGTCCTTCTTGTGTCCAGGATCCTGCAGGACACCCACCAAGGGGAGCCCAATCCCCCCAGCGCTCGCTCTGCCCTAAGCCCACAGACAGGATTAGAGAAGCCAGGGCTGAGCTTTAATTACTCCTGACTACCTGGGGCCAAGAAGCCAACTGAAGTGGCTGCGGGGCTGGCACAGCAGGGAGCTGCCCGCTCCAAAGCCTCGCGATGGCCTCAAGCTCCGCCAGGGGAGATTTAGGCTGGAGATTAGGAGGAAGTTTTTCACACAGAGGGTCATTGGGCATTGGAATAGGCTGCCCAGGGAGGGGGTTGATTCCCCTTCCCTGGAGGGGTTTAAGGGACGGGTGGATGAGGTCTTGAGGGACTTGGTTTAGCATTTGATAGGAATGGTTGGACTAGGAGATCCGATGGGTCCCTTCTAACCTGGTTGTTCTATGATTCTATGATTCTATGATTCTATGCCAGGGCTTCCACGGAGCTCGGCAGGGGATGGGAGGGTGGGCACAGAGCCGCTGCTGCCCCCACCACCACCAGCATCGCCCTCACATCCATTCCAGTCCAGCAGAGCTGGTCCAGCTTTGTCCCCATCCTCCATCCCAGGAGGGAAGAGGCATCAGGAAAGGATAGAATCATAGGACAACCAGGTTGGAAGAGACCATGGGATCATCGAGTCCAACCATTCCTATCAAACACTAAACCATGTCCCTCAGCACCTCATCTACCTGTGCCTTAAACACCTCCAGGGAAGGGGAATCAACCCCCTCCCTGGGCAGCTATTCCAATGCCCAATGACCCTCTGTGTGAAAAACTTCCTCCTAATCTCCAGCCTAAATCTCCCCTGGTGGATCTTGAGGCCATTCCCTCTTGTCTCCAGCATCCCAGCAACCCCTGACCTGGCCTGGGATGGCAGCTTCAGGTGTAGGAAAAGGAAGATCTGGAAGAAGGGAGAATTCCTTCCCCCAGCCAACCCCACCAGCCACTTCATCCGTGTGTTCTCCTTTCCAACAAAGCAGCCAGTTCCCAGGACCCCACAGCCACCCAGAGCCGCCCTGGGGTCCCACGGATCCCACACCACCCCCCCCCCCAGCACCAAGGCTGCCTCCAGCTCACAGCTAATCCCTGCTCAGACCAGCAGCAGCCCAGGAGGGATGGGCTGGTTGGAAGGAGCTGAGGATTAAGCTCATTTCAGCATCGAATTAGTCCCGATTGGGGTCTGGAGACACAATTTCATTTTATCTGCCACGCTCCAGCGAGCACAATACCCGATCGCACTAATCCAGCCGCTGGCCAGGCTGGATTTGCAGAGCAGGATCCAGGTGGGTTTGAGGGACACAAGCACCACTCCGGTCGCATCCAGCCCCTCCAGCCTGTGTTCTCTGTGGGGCAGAGGAGATGATGCTGGAGCCACCCCATGGGACACAAGCACCACTCCGGCCGCATCCAGCCCCTCCAGCCTGTGCTCTCTGTGGGGCAGAGGAGATGATGCTGGAGCCACCCCATGGGATCAGCCCTACCTGCAGCCCACGGAGGGGCAGGACAGTGAGCAGGGACATCAGAGGAACACCCAGAGCATCCTCTGCCCTGCCCAAGCACCCCATGGTGGGAATATTTGAATCCTGTGTTCAGTTGTGGGCCCCTCAGCACAAGAAGGATGTTGAGGCTCTGGAGCAAGTCCAGAGAAGAGCAACGAAGCTGGGGAAGGGGCTGGAGAACAGGCCCTATGAGGAGCGGCTGAGAGAGCTGGGGGTGTTTATCCTGGAGAAGAGGAGGCTGAGAGGAGACCTCATTGCTCTCTACAACTACCTGAGAGGAGGTTGTGGAGAGGAGGGAGCTGGGCTCTTCTCCCAAGGGACAGGGGACAGGACGAGAGGGAATGGCCTCAAGCTCCACCAGGGGAGATTTAGGCTGGAGATTAGGAGGAAGTTCTTCACAGAGAGGGTCATTGGGCATTGGAATAGGCTGCCCAGGGAGGTGGTTGATTCAATCACCAGGTTGGAAGAGACCCACCAGATCATCAAGCCCAACCATTCCCATCAAACACTAACCCATGTCCCTCAGGACCTCATCCACCCGTCCCTTAAACACCTCCAGGGAAGGGGACTCTAACCCCTCCCTGGGCAGCCTGTTCCAATGCCTCCGAGAGGAGGTGAAGTGTGACAAGCAGGTCCCTCCAGAGAGGCCCCAGCATCCCCACCGAGCTCAGCCCCTTGTTCCCAGCTGCTGGATTCCGGGGTTTGTGCCCCAGCAGCTGCGCACAGGGAGACGTTCTTGCACCAGGTCAGAGGAGCAGGAGGGGAGGCAGGTGAGGGCTTGCAGACACCCAGGGGTGCTGGCAGGAGCAGGGACGGCTCAGAATGGGAATAAAAGGCACTGGGAGGGGTTCTGAACCCCGACCCTGCTGCCCCTTGAACCCCAACTCCCATTTACAGCATTGAGGGGAAACAAATGAAGATTTTGCCCAGGGAGGGGGTTGAGTCCCCTTCCCTGGAGGGTTTAAGGTGTGGGTGGATGAGGTGCTGAGAGACATGGGTTAGTGTTTGATGGGAATGGTTGGACTCGATGATCCGATGGGTCTCTTCCAACCTGGTGATTCTATGATTCTATGAAAACACCGAAACACCGGTTGTTTCTGAAAAAAACCCCTCAGAGCAGGTAAACCTCACAGTCAAACCTGGCCAGGGGTGGAACGCAGAGTTCACCCCCAAAGCACACAAACACTGAACAACGTCCTGAGCTGGAAGGGACCCACAAGGATCATTGAGCTCATTGAGCTCAACTCCTGCCCCTGCAGAGAACCCCAACGTTCACACCGTGTCTCTGAGGGCCTTAGGGGCTGGAGAACAGAACCTATGAGGAGCAGCTGAGAGAGCTGGGGGGGTTTAGCCTGGAGAAGAGGAGGCTGAGAGGAGACCTCATTGCTCTCTGCAACTACCTGAAAGGAGGTTGTGGAGAGGAGGGAGCTGGGCTCTTCTCCCAAGGGACAGGACGAGAGGGAATGGCCTCAAGCTCCACCAGGGGAGATTTAGGCTGGACATTAAGAGGAAGTTTTTCACACAGAGGGTCATTGGGCATTGGAACAGGCTGCCCAGGGAGGGGGTTGATTCACCTTCCCTGGAGGTGTTTAAGGGACGGGTGGATGAGGTCTTGAGGGACATGGTTTAGTGTTTGATAGGAATGGTTGGACTCAATGATCCAATGGGTCTCTTCCAACCTGGTTGTTCTATGATTCTATGAACACATCTAGGTGGGAGAGCCAGGGATGTGCCCCGTGCTCAGGAGCCGCTGCAGCACTGGCAGCTCAGGGTTGCCCAGCAAGCGCCAGGGCATCGCTGCCACCCCCAGCTGCAGCCCCAGCCCAGAGCCCCCGGGGGCCCAACCTTAACATCAGCGAACAGCACAAAGATCATCTTACAGTTTGTCTCAGCCTGTGCGAGCGGTTCTTTTTCCCCTGGAAGCTTCACAGGCAGCCATGGAGCGAGGGAGACAAAAAAGCCAAGCCGAGCGTTCCCCCCCAGCAGGCAGCCTCTCGGCAGCCGGGGGCTGCGCCAGCTGCTCCAGCTCTGCCCCAGCACCACAGCCTTTTCCCCCAGTTCCCTCCCCGGCAGGCGCGAGAAACCGGCCCTGACATCTGGTAACAACAGGAAGACACCAAGTTGCAGTGAAAATGGAGATTGCAAAACTCACCAGCGGCTCAACGGGGAGCGAGTCGGGACCATGGCACGGGGCAGCTGTGCCCCCGCGGCCGCCCGTGCCCAGCAGCGCGTCGCCCCTCGGCTCGGTGGGAAGCAAATTGCTGGCTCGGGGGGCAAACGTGGGGCAAGACGAACGCCTGCCAGCGCTCCCGGCCTCTCTGGTGCAGCTCGCTGGGTGGATTCTGCTTTATCAGCAAGTCAGCTCAGCCCTATCGGCCAGGAAGCCGTGTTTGCGTGTGTGCCCCCCTCCTCCTCCTCCTCGACATTTCCCAACGTGGCGGGAGAAGCGGGTTGAGGGCAGCTTACCTTTTATCAGCCAGCAGATGTTGCTAGAAGCGTCGCTGCGCGGAAAATTCAGGCATGCCCAGCGCCACCGCCGCTTGGATCTCTCTCTCTGCGCCGGCCACGCGGTGCCAGGGTAAACACCCCCGCCCCCTTCCTCCCGGGATCAAAACACTTGGGGGTTGCAAAATAGACACCCCATGAAAGGAAAGGCATGTCACAGAAACATTACAGCTGTCCAGGCCACTGCTCCCGCAGCCGGCACAGGCGGCAGCCCAGCGCACAACCAGAGCCTGGCCCGGCCCAGCCAGGCAGGGACTGGCGAGGTCCTGCCTCCAGCCTCACCGCGTGGGCTCGTCCCAGCGCCCACAGCCATGAGGTGGGAGGTTGGCGGCCGACGTCGGGCAGAGGGACCGGGGCAGCAGCCCAGGGGGTCACAGGATCTTAGAATCATAGAACAACCAGGTTGGAAGAGACCCATCAGAGCATCGAGTCCAACCATTCCCATCAAACACTAACCCACGTCCCTCAGGACCTCATCCACCCGTCCCTTAAACACCTCCAGGGAAGGGGAATCAACCCCCTCCTTGGGCAGCCTGTTCCAATGCCCAATGACCCTCTGTGTGAAAAACTTCCTCCTAAGGAAGAATCAAAGAGGTTGGAAAGACCTCTGAGCTCGTCCAGTCCAACCATCAGCCCAACCTCACTGTGTCTACTCAACCGTGTCCCGAAGTGCTATGGTTACATGTTTTTTTGAACCCCTCCAGGGATGGAGACGCCACCACTGCCCTGGGCAGCCTCCTCCAGGGCTTCACCACTCTTTCCATAAAGAAATTCTTCCTAATATCCACGCTAAACCTCCCCTGGCACAACTTGAGGCTGTTTCCTCTCCTCCTATCCCTTGTCCCTTGGGAGAAGAGCCCAGTACCCACCTCCCCACAACCTCCTCTCCAGAGAGCAATGAGGTCTCCTCCTCAGCCTCCTCTTCTCCTGGTTAAACACTCCCAGCTCCCGGATGCCGATGGGAGGGAAGTCCTGCTCTCCCCACATCCCACCATCCTGCCGGTTCCCCGGGGGCTGCGGCGAAGCCTGTCGAGCCCGGCCCCGTTTACAGTAATTCCTCACAAAGCAGAAAGTCATTTCCCAGCTGACGGGGCTGGCTTTACTGTATTCGGCACAGCACAGTCACCACTCGCCACCCACGTCGGGGAGGACTGCAGGGAGCAGGGATTTTTCACAAGCAGAGTACGAGTTTTGCTATCACTCGAGAGAGAGAGCTGGGAAACCCCATCGCGAAGACCTCACGGCCACTTTGGAGTCAGCATTTCCCCTGAAGAGAGAGGGGAAGGCCCCTCCAGAGACTCAAGCTGAGCATCCCTGCTTGCACCTCCCTGTCTCCAGCACCGGTGCCACCATCCCTCACCCTCCACCAGAGCTCCTCCTCCACACACGGCGAGAATCATAGAACAAGCAGGTTGGAAGAGACCCATCGGATCATAGAATCATAGAATCATAGAACAAGCAGGTTGGAAGAGACCCATCGGATCATCGAGTCCAACCATTCCTATCAAACACTAACCCATGTCCCTCAGGGGAGGCGCAGTCCCCTCTCCTGGGACAGGTATAAAACCCAAGGAGATGGTCTCCATCATCACATCCAGCACTTGGGAGTCACGACAGAGCCAGCTGCAGTCCCAGCGGCTTCGGGATCACCAGGGCTTGTTATACTCATCGCCAGGCAGGTGATCCCGGTGCTCCCAATGCCTCCCTCTCACCTGGAGCCACACGGATGGGGCAGAGCCAGACTCAGCACCTGACCCCCAGAAATCCTCCTTCAAATGCAGGATGACTGTCCTAGAATCATAGAATCATAGAATCATAGAACAAGCAGGTTGGAAGGGACCCATCGGATCATCGAGTCCAACCATTCCTATCAAATCCAACCATTCCTATCAAAAGTCCTGATGCAAACGCATCAAACCACGATGGCAAACCTTGGCTTGAGAGCACACCACGACGGCAAGAAACCTTCTCGTACCAGCGCGGGGCTGTGCTCCCCCACAACGGACACAGAGCCTTCCTCCCAGAGATCAGAGAATCATAGAACCACCAGGTTGGAAGAGACCCACCGGATCATCGAGTCCAACCATTCCCATCAATCACTAACCCATGTCCCTCAGCACCTCGTCCACCCGTCCCTTAAACCCCTCCAGGGAAGGCGACTCAACCCCCTCCCTGTTCCAGTGCCCAATGACTCTTTCTGCAAATAATTTTTCCTAATATCCAGCATCCCACAGTCCAGCAAAGCTCCCACCTGGCTGGTTCCTGGTGCTCCCGGTGCTGGACGGGCTCTGCAGACCCTACAGAACATGCACAAACTGGCAGACACAAGCTGCCGGGGCTCATAGAGGGACATGGAGCTGGCCAGAAACAGCCAGTGGGGTGACCGAGCCCAGGGCCAGGAACGTCCTGCTGCAACAGGGCGACCGAGGCTGTAGGGATTTCATAGAATCATAGAACAACCAGGTTGGAAGGGACCCATGGGAATCTTCTAGTCCAACCATTCCTATCTAACACTAAACCAAGTCCCTCAAGACCTCATCCAGCGTGATTTCACGTGCCGTGGCCCTGCTTGGGGCAGCCTGGTGACCCTGCACCAAGCCCGGATCCTGCCGCGGGAATCCCAAACCATTCATCCCTCAGCAACGCACAACAACAACCACGAACAAACCATGTGTTCATAGAATCATAGAACAACCAGACTGGAAGGGGACCCATCGGATCATCAAGTCCAACCATAGTTCACAGCATCATAGAATCATAGAATCATAGAACAACCAGGTTGGAAGGGACACCTCGGATCTTCTAGTCCAACCATTCCTGTCAAACACTAAGCCAAGTCCCTCAAGATCATGGAATGGGTTGGGAAGGACCTCAAAGCCATCCAGTTCTAACCTCTCTGCCACGGGCAGGGACACCTCCCACTGGATCCTGTTGCTCAGAGTCATAGAATCACTAGGTTGGAAAAGACCTTCAGGATCATCCAGTCCAACCATTCCTGTCCCATCCAACACGGCCACCTCCAGCGATGGGGCAGCCACAACTTTGCTGGGCAACCTGCTGTCACTGTCCCCCTGCCACAGAGCTCCTCTGGGCACAGCTGGGAGCACAGACTCCTGCCAAGCCTCACCACGATGTCACATAGACTCATAGAATAACCAGGTGGGAAAAGACCCATCGGATCATCGAGTCCAACCATTCCCATCAAACACTAACCCACGTCCTTAGCACCTCGTCCACCTGCACCTTAAACCCTCCAGGGAAGGTGACTCAACCCCCTCCCTGGGCAGCCTCTGCCAATGGCCCCAGCTCTGGAGGTGTCACCTCACACGGAGGCAGAGCTGGGGAGCCCTCGGCAGTGCCAGCCCCCACTCCCAGTGCTGCCAGTGTCCGGGTGTTGGAGCCCCAGAGCCTCCGGGCATGATGGAGGAGCTGCCAGGAGCCCAGGCTGGCGCGATCGCGGTGTCTGGCTGGGCGCAGAGCCCTGACAGCTCCCGTATCCCCTCGGACAGGTGGCGGCCGACGCTCCTGGGGGCTCACGGTCACCCGTCCGCAGGCCCTGGCTGGTGCAGGAGCTGGGTGAAAAGGCCAGCGGAGCTGTCGTCCCACAGGCTGTCACCGCTCCCACCTTGCACTTTCCATCTGCCTTCAACTGCCCCCAAGCGCAAAGCCCTTCGTCCCAACACCAGCGAGCAGGACCCCCCACCAGCCAGGGGCCTGGGGGACTGGGACCAACCCTGGCACCCCTCTGGTTGGGGCAGGGGCTGGGACACCCCGCCCCTCCCACACCCAGGGGTTGGGGGCCAAGGAACCTGCTAGCCATGGGGTTGGGGGCTAGGCAGGACCCTTGGTTGCCATGGGGTTGGGGGCCAAGGATCTTGTTGGCCATGGGGTTGGGGGCTAATGGAGCAGGATCCTGCTGGCTACAGGGTTGGGGGCCAGGGGAGCAGGACCCTTGATAGCCCTGGGGTTGGGGGCTAGGGGAACAGAATCAAATTGGCCATGGGGTTGGGGGCTAGGGGAGCAGGACCCCTGCTGGCCATGGCGTTGGGGGCCAGGGGAGCAGGATCCTACTGGCCCTGGGGTTGGGGCCTAGGGGACCAGGATCCTGCTGGCTATAGGGTTGGGGGCCAGGGGAGCAGGACCCTTGGTGGTCATGGGGTTGGGGGCCAAGGATCCTGCTGGCCATGGGGTTGGGGGCTAGGGGAGCAGGACCCTTGTTGGCCATGGGGTTGGGGGCTAGGGGACCAGGTAACTTGGTGGCCATGGGGTTGAGGGCCAAGGATCCTGCTGGCCATGGGGTTGGGGGCCAGGGGAGCAGGATCCTGCTGGCCAAGGGGCCGGGGGCCAGGGGAGCAGGACCCTTGGTGGTCCTGGGGTTGAGGACCAGGGGAGCAGGACCCTTGGTGGCCATGGGGTTGGGGGCCAGGGGAGTAGCACCCTTGGTGGCCATGGGGCTCAGGGCTAGGGGAGCAGGATCCTTGGTGGCCATGGGGCTCAGGGCCAGGGGAGTGGGACCCTTGGTGGCCATGGGATTGGGGTCCAAGGATCCTGCTGGCCAAGGGGCCAGGGGAGCAGGACCCTTGGTGGCCATGGGGTTGGGGTCCAAGGATCCTGCTGGCCAAGGGGCCAGGGGAGCAGGACCCTTGGTGGCCATGGGGTTGAGGGCTAGGGGAGCAGGATCCTGCTGGCCATGGGGTTCAGGGCCAGGGGAGCAGGACCCTTGGTGGCCATGGGGTTGGGGGCCAAGGATCCTGCTGGCCATGGGGTTGGGGGCCAGGGGAACAGGACCCTTGGTTGCCATGGGGCTCAGGGCTAGGGGAGCGGGACCCTTGGTGGCCACGGGGTTGAGGGCTAGGGGAGCAGGATCCTGCTGGCCATGGGGCTTGGGGAGTGGGACCCCTGGAGACTAGGGCTTGGAGAGCTGGACGCCCAGCAGCCCCAGGGGCTGGATCCTCTGTCCCCCCAGGGCTTGGGGGTGGGAGGGGGGGACCCGATGGGGTTTGGGGGGGCAGGGGAGCTGGGACCCCTTGGGTCCTGGGGCTTAGGGGTGGGAGAGGGGGATCCCCCGGGGAGTCGGGGGGCAGAAGAAGGGGAGGGGGGGGTCAGAAGAAGGGGGGTCAGAAGAAGGGGAGGGGGGACAGAAAGAGGGGAGGGGGGGCAGAAGAAGGGGGGAGGGGGGGGCAGAAAGAGGGGAGGGGAGGGGGGGCAGAAGAAGGGGGGAGGGGGGGTCAGAAGAAGGGGAGGGGGGACAGAAAGAGGGGAGGGGGGACAGAAAGAGGGGAGGGGGCAGAAGAAGGGGGGAGGGGGGGCAGAAGAAGGGGGGGTCAGAAGATGAGGAGGGGGGGTCAGAAGAAGGGGAGGGGAGGGGGGAGTCAGAAGAAGGGGGGAGGGGGGGGTCAGAAAAAGGGGAGGGGGTGGGGGCAGAAGAAGGGGGGAGGGGGGGCAGAAGAAGGGGAGGGGAGGGGGGTCAGAAGAAGAGGGGAGGGGGCAGAAGAAGGGGAGGGGGGCAGAAGGGCAGAGGGGGGGTCAGAAGAAGGGGGAGGGGGTAGAAGAAGGGGGGGCAGAAGAAGGGGGAGGGGTGGTCAGAAGAAGGGGGGAAAGGGGGGGTCAGAAGAGGGGGAGGAGAGGGAGGAGGGGGGGGCAGAAGAAGGGGGAAGGTCAGAAGAAGGGGGAGGGGGGGCAGAAGAATGGGGGGGAGGGTGGAGGGCAGAAGAAGGGGAGGGGAGGGGAGGGGGGAGTCAGAAGAAGGGGGGAGGGGGAGAGGGGCAGAAGAAGGGGAGGGGGGGTCAGGACAAGGGGGAGGGGAGGGGGTGTCAGAACAAGGGGGGGGGCAGAAGAAGGGGAGAGGGGAGGGGGGGCAGAAGAAGGGCAGAAGTAGAGGGGGTGGTCAGAAGGAGGGGAGGGGGGGGTCAGAAGGGGTCCCTCCCGCTGTTCCGTGTCCCTCAGCC
>JAUMJK010001326.1:0-85724 GCA_033558105.1 Coccyzus lansbergi | reverse complement strand
GGTGCTGATTGGCGAGAGGGGCTCTGATTGGCGGGAGCCGTGACTGGGGCTGGCTCTGATTGGCTGTGACCGAGCTGGGGCGGTGCTGATTGGCGGCTGGGGGCGGGGCGCTGGGGCCGTTGTCGGCGGCTGTTGTCGGGGAGGGGGGCGGCGCGGGGCCCGCACCTGCCGGGCTCGCCGAACGCCACCGTCGAGGCTTTCCCCTCATAGCTCCTCCTCCAGCCGCGCTCGCCCCGCGATGCTGCCCCGCGGCGGCGTTGGGCCGCGGCCCTGACCCGGCTGGAACCTGAGGGATGGCCCCGCGGCCGTAGGGCGAGCCCGGGGGGTTGGGGGAGGCGCCGCGGCCCTGCCCGCCGCAGCCATGGCCACGGCCGCGGTCGTCGTCACGAAGACGGCGTGGAAGCTGCGTGAGTGCCGGGGGTGGGCGATGGGGACGGGATCCCGCGGTGCCCCAGCCTCTCGCCGGGTCGCTGAGGGGAGTTCGTAGCGCCTGGGAATCCTTTCCCGAGAGCCAGGCCGTTTGCATAGAATCACAGAGTAGTTTGGGGTGGAAGGGACCTTAAAGTCCACCCAGTTCCAGCCCCTTGCCCTGGGCAGGGACTCCTCCCACCAGCCCAGGCTGCCCAAGGCCCATCCAACCTGCCCTTGGACACCTCCAGGGATGGGGCAGCCACAGTTCCCTGGGCAACCTGGGCCAGTGTCTCACTGCTCTCATGGTCAGATAAGGTTAGAAAAGACCTCTGTGATCATCCAGGCCAACACCACCATGCCCGCTAAACCATCGTGTCCCCACGGGCCACACCTGTGTGCTGTTTGAGCATCTCCAGGGATGGAGACTCTGCTGCTTCCCTGGGCAGCCTGTGCCTGTGCTTCGCTTTCAGTAAAGAATTTTTTCTAATATCCAGTCTAAACATCCCTTGGCGCAACTTGAGGCCATTTCCACTTGTCCTATCACTTCTTAACTTGGGAGAGGAGACCAGCACCCACCACTCTACAACCTCCTTGCAGGTTGTTGTAAGGAGTGATGAGATCTTTCAGCCTTGTCCAGGCTAAGCGACCCCAATTCCCTCAACCACTCCTCATAAGACTTGTTCTCCAGTCGCCCAGGTCGCGGCCTGTGCTTTTTTGATGGGTTGCTGTAAGGCCTTTCTAAGTGTCTGTCTGACCCCTAAGACTCTCGTGTTGTACGTGGACTCCTCAGGGAGTGGTGGATCCCTCAGAGCTTGGGGTGCACAAGGAGCTCCCTCTGTGTCAGCTTTGTCCCTTGCAGTGGGCCTGTGTCCCTGGTGCTCACTGCAGAAGTCGCTGAGCTCTTCAGAAGGGTGAGGAGGTCTCTGCAGGGCCTGTATGTCACATTCTCTTGACATTGCTTTGCAAGAAGCAGCAAGAATGTGCTGCTTTTACATCCATTGTTTTTCTGCAGAAGGAGTAGTAAATCTTCGCTATTTATCAGTTTCTAGCTCTTCACTGGTCACTGATGAATGTTTCCATAGGGACTGCTGAGGAACACTTGTAAGCAATGGGGAGTGATTGGTTTATTCAGAAATGAGGGCTTTATACCAGTTACTTGGGGTCTAGACTGGTAACGCATTAGGGAGCTGAGTTAACTGATGTAGTAATTTCATATACGTTTGAGCAGAAAGACACTTTGCTACTTTATCTTCCCATCTCTGACACTCTAATTATAAGAAAAGCTTGAAGTCAGTCAGTCTCTGAGCAGAAGTTCTTGATCTTATTTTTGCTGGGTTCTGCTCTATCTTAGCATCATCTTTAGAGCAAGAAGCATTCTGAATGTTACAAATGTTTTGGCGATGCTAATTAGGAGCTTAGTGTTACTGTGCTGGTGGGTGGTACCTGGTAACGAATGGTCCTTTTAAAAAAAAAAAAAAGGGGGGGGGGGTTTGTGGGTTTAAGGAAATTGCCACTTAGCTAGCGGGGAGAGGATGATGCTATCTGGGCAAGGCTGGCATCAGGTTATAGCCTGGCTTTTAGGAACACAGGGTTGGTGCTTCAGCAATGACTCTTAAACCTGCAGTGTATTATTAATAATGAAAAACTGAAGCTGCTGACACACTCATGTCAGCAGCAATGTTCAGTATCTATCCTTTCAATTTTAAACAGCAAATTGGTCTGTTAATACTAATTGTACTGTTCGTTACTGTGTGTACATACATACATTACTCTATCATTGTCCTGTTGAAGATTTCAACACAGCACAAGCGGGTTTTCAGATTTGTCCTTCTCATGTAATTTATGGTTCAGTTACCTTTGTAATTTGAAAGGTATTTCTTCAGCTAAAGTGAAAGTTGTGCAGTTTTACTTCCAAAAAAGCACTCTTAGAGCTTGAGATCAAAGTACCTGTAATTATTATTGCAGCCATCTACTATCCTTTTGGAATAGTGTTGTGTGTAAAGTGATCAAATTGCTACTCCCACCAAAACTATCCAAATGAAAACTGACTTGATTGCTGTCTGGCCTTTTTATATATGGGTTTCATGTTGTTAGGCATGCAAATCTCGTGAACTTTTAATGAAGACAACTTTATGAGGAAGAAATTGTTAAATACATCTGCCAGAAACCCCTGCCAAAAATTGGAAAGGACTTAAACATCCACTGCAGTAACTCCATGTCTAAACAAAGATACTCACTTGGCTTGTCTTTTGCCCCAAACTTGTTTTTTTTACAAGGCTGCTTTGTGAGGCCCTTTCAGTGTTAGGGCTTTCCCAAAGCCCCAAGATTTACAAGTCTTTTGGTATCAATTGTATTTGTTCTTTTGTGCCCTTTTGGGTATAGATTCATGATTCCATTGTCACAGTTTCACACTGTGCCTTGCTGCGTTTCACCCCGTGTTACTCAGTGGGAATGTGGCAAAGCCTCTGCCAAAGCTCAGAGAAGGGAACTCCACCTATCCCTGCTGCTGAGTCTGACTTTTTCTGTGTAAGGTAACAAACTACTGCTGCTAATCTGCCAGTTACTCTCAGATTGGGCAGTCTGCTGCTGCTTTCTAGAATGGGATTAGAGGGCCTTTCCCTAGATGACTCTGGCTACTTGCTATTATTTCAGCTTCTCAGGCAGCTTGGTTTACTGAGACCAAAGGTAAAGCAGCTTCTGTGAGCAGGTTGCTGCAGCTGAGCAAAGCTTTAAAAGCTACCGAGCTGCTGTGAGTGAGAGAAGATGCTTTTGTAAGCCACATAAGCATTGGAGTTATGAAGCTTGGTCAGCAGATGTCTGAGGTAGGGCAGGCAGAGCCAGGAAGGGCTGTTTCAAGCAAGATAATAGTGCAACTTCTTATCTGAATTGTGGGCTGCTGCAGCTTATCTTGGGGAAACTAGAAATTCTTTCTGTAGAAGATTCTATGATTCTAAGAATATATTTTTTAGTCCTTTGGGAGAGATGGCGTGGAAAATGATTATACTGGTCTGTAATAACTGTTTGCTTTTCTTTGTGCAGAAGAGATCGTGGCTCATGGCAGCAATGTATCCTCACTAGTCCTGGGAAAAAGTTCAGGCCGGCTGCTGGCAACTGGAGGAGATGACTGTCGGGTCAACATATGGTCAGTTAACAAGCCCAACTGCATCATGGTAAGAGCAGGCCTGGTTTGGGCTTTTTGGGGATGATAATATTTATTCTGAGATATGGAGGGTGAAGGAATGAGGGGAGAGATTGTTCAGTTGTAGCCTGTGGGAGCTGTAGCTCTCCTGCACTGCTTGGGAACCGTAGACTTTAGAAGCTGGTGTTCCTGAGTGGCAAGGACTGACTGGAGCTGCTAAGGACTTGTGCCGTTTTTGTATTTCAAGAGAATCTTGATTTTTAGGGTTGTGGCATGTATTTTATCATCTGAAATTCATCTTTAGTGATTACATTGTTAGGATTTCAGATGTTTATGTATTGGGGAAGAGGGAGAAGAGGAACTTCTGAAGTAGTGATGCAGCTTTGCTTCAAGTGTGAGCTCTAAGTAGTGATAGCTGGAGCTGTAGAATATATAGATGATTTTAGTTGCCTGTGAAATTCTAAGAAAGCACCATCAGAACAGGAAGCTTTCAGCTAGCATTCCCAGTCTCTCTTCATGTGTGGGTGGCGCAGAGCTAGCTTAGCTATTTATAAAGACCTGTTTGAGGATGGAGGAAAGTGCAGAATATTGCTTAAGTGACAAGCAAAAAATCTACAGGGGAATGCATGTTGATTTGTTTTCTAGAACTAGTTTTAAATAGTCTGTTTTTTAGTTAAGTATTTTGAAAAGTTGAGTATTTATATAATTCATAAGCTTTTAGATGCTCAAGGATAAAAGGAGCCACATACATGTGAATTACTACCTTATGCCTCAAGTTGATACTTAAGTAATGGCACCATGTTATCACTGTGACACCCATTGCTGGCAGCAACTTATGGCTCCTTGCTTACATGAAGGTTTCTTAGCAACACTGCTTTTGCTTTTGCTTTGATTTTGTAACTGGTTCGTGACACTTAAGTGACCCATTTAGAGCAAACACGGTGCCATTGAGCTTGCACAGCATAATTTTTATAATGTAAGCGTGTGTCAGCCTTGTCCACACCTGATGTTTAACCACCCATGTCTCTGTTGATGCAATCTTTAGCAACTAGTCAGTGTGCCCCAGCAAGTGGGATAACTGGTGGATCCGTTCACGGTTCTTTATGCAGTAATGATCTTCAGGGTGCTCTAGCTTACTGGTAACTGGTGGGGGAAAAGGAGCAGTGGCACAATCTGGTGGTCCCAGCTGCTGTCTAAATGCTCCAGTTACCAGTGGAGTATGTTAATTGTGACTCCTGGTTTTCTTTGCAGAGCTTGACAGGTCATACAAAGCCCATTGAGAGCCTACAGATCAACATGAATGAGGAACTTGTTGTAGCAGGGTCCCAGTCAGGTTCCATTCGAATTTGGGACCTGGAAGCTGCCAAAAGTATGTCATGAGTTTTCACTTCTGTTAATGCTGCTTTTTGGAATATCCTTATGCTTAATACCTGTGCTGACCTGGAAGGTTCTCAGCTTAAGAAAGAGCAAGAGCTTGACATTGCTTTCATCTTAATTTCCAGAACTGTTAGGGGGCTTTTCTAGTCTTCCTACTGAGACTGTAGAACTGTGTATGTATGTTTGACCAGAAATTTGAACGTGTATTATGGAGACAGATTTGAGGAACAGGTTTCTAGGGTTTTAACCCAAGTGTGTTGAAGTCTGTATTCCAGATCAGTTTCCATCCACATACAGATTAATTAGGCATGTAGAAATTATATTCAGAGTCTCAGGTTAAAATTGTCAAATATAATAAAAGGATACTGTAAATCTAAAATGATATTGGAAGTTTTAAGTGTATTAGGTTCTGCAGAAGCCCTGGAATCTCCCCTATATACAATCTCTTGTTCTCATTTTTAGGTTCTCACTTCCAATTTTTTGTCAGTTTTTTTTCTCCTCTTCTGCTCTTGCAGGACCATATAAATAGACAAATACCTGATTTTTAATAAATTGTAAAAGCTGTTAACTCATTGAGCTCTGTTCCTTTATAGGACAATTGCTGAGTTGTTTATTGCATTTTACTCAAATTCTAGACCAAGTTTGCAAAGGTATTATGAATTGCTTGAGTGCATTTCAGTAGGAATACCATAAAATAACTGAATATTTCTGGTAGATTGTTACTGTCTCATAGAAAGAATATGTAATGTAGATAGGCTTACACTGGCTGAGCTAAGAAGACAAACAGCAGGTGGCATAAATAGTAGTAAAAAGCACTTTTGTCATTTAGACAGTTAGAACCAAGTCAGTTATAAAATAGTTTGGCTCTGCCAATGGAGAGTAACTGGACTGGCTGAATTTATTAGGTCTGTGAGCCAGCGTGTGTGCAAATGACCACTCCAGGTCTGGCTCAAGAGCTAATTTCTGCCAGGGGAGTCATCAAATTGTCCCAGATGACAAGTGATGGAAAGAGATTGCCCCTGTTATTATCTGAGTTATTTTTCTTCCTTGAAGTGGAGTTGTGCATGCATCTGTGCTTTCAGAGATACAGTGTACCACTTCTACTGGTCCTTTCTGGTTTCCAGAACTGCAAGGGATTTTACTTGGTTGATGACTTGCTGAAACACTGATCGTTTCTTTGTCTTATGCTTCCCAAATGTCCTTCCCTGGTCTTTTGGATGCTTCTTGCAAGAGGCAGTTGAAGTAGTATGGGTCTGGTATTTGATATTGGAATGTAAGAAACAGAAGTCAGGCTTTTCCTGGACAGGGATGTTGTGTTGGGCAAAGGGTCTGTCTAAAAGCTGCAAGCTGAATGATGTAGGCAGTCAAATGTCCCTTACAGTTCCTGGGTAAAGCTGCGTGTCTGATGTCCCCATAACCTCCCATTCTGCTCACTTTAAAACAAGTAGAGAGGTACACTGCCTGACAGCTGCTTCAAAGTGTGACTTTTTAGATTTATTTTCAGAGTGGAGACCCTTGGAGTTTTATTCACAGTTTCTGTGCTTTAGGACAGTAATTTCTTTAGGATCATTGAACAAGAATCTTCTATTGCTCTTCTGTTGTCTTGCAAGGGTAAATTCAGAAATATTTCCATAAACTAGTGTAGATGAATAAACAATATGTAACCTGTCTAATGTACATTGTGTTACTGTGTACTTAATGGTGAGGATAGTATGGCTAGACTTCTGCATACTGCTTGGGTGAAATGAACTACTAAAAGTGTGTTCCTTATTCCTTCTCCCCACTTCGCTTCTCCTTTTTCCAGTTCTTCGTACCTTTCTCAGCCACAAAGCAAATATCTACAGCCTTGATTTCCATCCTTTTGGAAACTTTGTAGCATCTGGCTCTTTGGACACAAACATTAAGGTAAAGCTCTGCTTCGCCTAGAGATTGTTATCTTTACTTGCATTGTCATTGTTTTGAAGAATGCTGGAATGTGGTTTTATGTCAAGCTTGGGTAGATGCTGTACATCATCATTTCCATGTGTGTGGGTAGGTATATTTGCGAGTTCTTGTGAAATTTGTGCTTAAATTTTCAGTGGTAACTCATGAGTGTGACTCCTCCATTGTGGAATGTGGCTTCAAGGTAGGTGCTTGTCAGGCTTTGGTGTCAGCGAGCGCAGATGTAATCCACAACTGGGACATCTGCTTCATCTGTCTGGTATTTGACTTTAGGAGCTGAGCTTCTGTACTAGAATATACCTTGCAGAAGTGATTCTCACTTGGGAAATTAGATTAGCGAGTACCCCTGAAGCAAACAGGTTCAGCAGTCCCTTCAGTGTTTTCATTCTGCAGAGTTTGTCAACTTGATGACAGGGAGAACTCTTGTTCTGACAGGACCCTTAGGCTCCCCACATGCTGCTCTAAGCATATTTGTGTTTGGTTTTCTTCCCTATAGCTCTGGGATGTAAGAAGAAAAGGCTGTGTCTTCAGGTACAAGGTAAAAAGCTTCATTATATTTTTCAGGGGAAAGGGGGAGAAAGATTACTGCCAAGAACCTGAGAGCAAACCTGAAAATGATTGTGTACAATTAACTTCCTATTTTTCCAGTATAAAAATAGGATCTGCATGATTTGTGAAGTGGCCTTGCAAACCTCTGCAGGCCTCTGTGAACCATATGGGAATATGAAGCTGATATCATAGGAGTTAATATGCTATAGTCTGGCTGCGGGGATGGAGAGCATCCAGGAGCCTGTGTGTATACTGTGACTGATATTGCTATGCAAATCCCTTCTGCATCAAGGTAGTTCCATTGCTGGGGCTGCCTTCTACCCAAAGAACTCTCTGTTTATTAATTTCATTTAGAAACCAACTTAATGGCACAGTTCTTCTATCTGCCCACTCATAAAGCTAATTTAAAGATAGTTTTTACTAATTAAGCCAGATCTGCATTTAGCATGCCTAAACTGATGCCAGAAATCTCTCATTGACAGAGATCACACCCATTTAGTGTGGATGAGTGTAGTTCTTGAGTGTAGTGCTTAGTGTTCTGTAAGCTGTAGACTCTGTGAAACAGTTACGTGGTTTTATTATATTATATTGTATTGTACAGGACTGAAAGACAAAAGCCAGAATTCCTTCTACAGGAAGGGAATGGGGTGAAGAAAGTAGTGTTTGTTTTTCTCATTTCAGGGTCACACAGAAGCAGTTCGATGTCTCCGCTTTAGTCCTGATGGGAAGTGGTTAGCCTCTGCTGCTGATGATCACACTGTAAAGGTAATTTATTGTGACATTCTCATTATGTACTCATGGCACACAGAAGCACTGGGATCATCTTCTTACCAGGCATTACCAGAACTCACTTATAAACACCTTTAGGAGTTCATTGGGCAGTTGGCTGAGCCCTGTGGCTTTGCAAGGACCAGTCTGTTTACAAGGATCATGTCCAGCGAAACATCCAGGAAAGAGCTACTTGTGTTGAAATGCACTTATCCAACAGATACGCACTATGCATGTGACAGTTCAAGCTTTGATGGCGGAAGAGTTGTGATACCTCAATATTGGCCTCTGTCATCTCAGTAAATGTTACAGAATGAGTTGTCCACAGCATGTTTTTCACCATTTAGTTTTCTAACTCTGCTCAATTAGTTTAGTAGGGATGTGTTGTCATACACTTCGAGCATGATGATCAGTCTGAAAATTGCTGTCAGGACTGAGAGGAGCAGGCTGAGGAATTCAGAGAAGTATAGACTGAGGCAGCGACTTCAGTTGTTTCTGATATGGTGTGGAGGAATGTGGGTAAAGGACTGATTTTTGTTACCAGCTTCATATGAAATACACCGATCAGTCATTTCACTTTGGATTTTTCAGTGGAGACTATAGCACAGGAAAAATGAATTGCTAAGGGATTTGTTTTCTTTTGAAATTTAATCTGCAGGGACGGGTGGAACTTATTATTTGTATTTTATTCCAGTCTCTAAATAAAAAAATGGGAGCTTTCAGGGAACAAATTAGGAATTTAAACTAAATAGACAATTTTAAAGAGAATGCCAAAAAAAAATTGCAACCTTAAATGACTGCGATGGTACTCCTTGCCTGATTGTTGCTTTCCTTGGCAAACTTAAGTCTGTTCTTGGAGGGGGAGTAGTGCTAGGAAGTTGCCTGTACAGGGAAATCTCTAATATTAAATCTTTTCAATAATGTCTCCTTTCTTTATTTATTTCTTCCAGCTGTGGGATCTGGCTGCTGGGAAGATGATGTTTGAATTTACAGGACATACTGGCCCAGTAAATGTTGTTGAATTCAATCCCAACGAATACCTTTTGGCTTCTGGCAGCTCTGACAGGTATGTAAGGGGAGGAAGATAGGAGGGAATTGTATCTGTCAGTTCCGTAGCCCTCTGTGTGAGTTCACATCTGTGCCTAACAGTGAAAGTCATTCTAACTATCACGGTATTATTTCAGTACTGGATCCTATGGAAGATTTCTAGAGGGATGAGGGATGTGCAATGATTTTTTTTATGTTGTATGTACAGGACTGTTCGGTTCTGGGACTTGGAGAAGTTTCAGGTTGTAAGCTGTATTGAAGAGGAGGCTACTCCAGTCAGGTACATTAAATTCCTACTGCAGTGTATTAATCAGAGGCTGAAGTGAAGGTGAAGGGAGGATTTGCTGAAAGATGGCACTTTACTGGGGAGAAGTTCGGGCTCCTGGAGACGTTGCACAGGCCCACCGAGTTGCACAGATGAACAGCAGACTAGTAGGTTAATTGTTAGAAAAGGGGCTGGAGGTATTCAGTGAAGTCGGGGATACAGCACTGGGGTCCTTGTGGGGTGAAGCGCATCTGGGATGCTGTGCCTAATTCTCCGCCTGCCTTCCTCCCAGGTGTGTGCTTTTCAACCCAGATGGCTGCTGTTTGTATGGCGGCTTCCACGATTCACTGCGTGTGTACGGCTGGGAGCCAGAGCGCTGTTTTGATAAGGTCACGGTGAACTGGGGAAAAGTAGCTGACTTATCTATCTGCAACAACCAGTTGGTAAGCCACTGCTCCTGAGGACTGGGGGAGGCAGCTGTGAAACACAAGATAAAATCCTCCTGCATCCATGCAGACCTTCTGACATTTAAGCTTATGTCAGACTATAAGGGGCCAGGGTTTGCAGTATGCCCAGCACTTAGAACTTGTGTGCTTTTGCTTTCAGCAGTCTTGTGTTCCACTTGGTCTCTTTTTGGCCTCTGGAGGAAGTAACTGGGCCTTGGTTTGACCAGTATTTGGAAACAATACTTGGCAAAAGTTTTATCACAGCCTTCCTCAACATACTTTTTTCAGACTGAAAAAACCAAAGCACTGAACTGAGAAATTCTCAAGTTTTGTTGCTCAGGGTCACTCCATGATGCCTGTTCTCAAAAATGCTGGTGAGTGCCCTGGTCCCTGGTGACTTGTCTTGATCTTTTACCACTGCAGATAGGAGTTTCCTTTGCGCAAAGCACAGTCTCTTCCTTCGTTGTGGATCTCAGCAGAGTCACAAAGTCTGGTTCCATCCCTCACAGTCTGATCAGGAATGATGAGCCTTTTGTGCCACCTACCCCCACGGGGTCCTCCCTTCGCCGCATCTATGACAGGCCCTCCACGAGCTGTAGCAAGCCACAAAGGTGAGGGAATCTGCAACCTTGTTGAATTTTGAGATTTTAAGGAAGTGTATGAGGAGCTTAGTGTGCTTTCTCTCTCTCATAGAGTCCACAGGACTTGCCCTGACAGCTTCTTTTTTTCCACAGCAGAGTGAAACACAACTCGGAGAGTGAGAGGCGAAGTCCCAGCAGTGAAGATGACCGGGATGAGAAGGAATCAAAGGCGGAGATTCAGAACCAGGAGGATTACAAAGAGATTTTCCAGCCCAAAAATGCGATCTGTGAGTACCAGGGTTTGTTGTGCCATTGGGTGGTGTTTGGATTAGAGCTGTAGGCACTGATTCACTAGATGTGAGCTTTGGCTTACTATAACAGAGGTTTCACCTGGGATTGTGAGAGTGTGGAAGACTTGTATTTATTATTCTGTGCGTGGACCTTGAACCACAGATCTTGTTGGTGAATTGCTGGAAGGTGGTACCTTTACAGTGATGTCTGGCCAAAGCCTGGCTTAGAACTCAGAGCTCCACTGTAAGAGCACTACCTTCCTGTCCTGATTAGGAAGGACTACCCTGTTATTAATTTAGAATTTTGATATGTGTAAAGCCAGCAGCCTCCATTGAAGAAGGAAAGGCAAAATGTTTGGGGTTTTTTAAAGCAGAGGTTGCCGCTTAGAAGGCACAGTGCAATGCCTGTATCTCATTTTTATTGTCAGTGAGAAAAATGAGACACTCTAAGGAATTAATTAACTAATTTTGATTTACTAATATGAATCGATTTAGCGGGGGGTGAATTTTTATGAAATAATTTGTTGTGACAGTGCCTCCTCTTGTGCTTCACACTTCTACAGTAGCAATAAACTACCTGAATTAGTTTTGTCCCTCCCGTTCTTGAAGGCTGAAAGCCTCCGACTAAACTCAACAGTAGCGTCAAGGTCTGAAGGAGATAACTCTGCTTCCTACATCACTGCTTGCCCTAATCTGTAGAGTTGTTAGAGATCTCCCAGCTCCAAGATTGACCTGTTCGCTAATATGTAGCCTTGGATGCTCCTTCATTTATTTATTTTTTTCTTTCTGTAGGTCGAACTCCTCCTCGAAATGAGCCCTTTCCAGCCCCTCCTGAGGATGGTGAGTATGAGAATGACTGCTTAGTGGGAATGGGGTTACTGGCACTCCAAAGAGGGAGAGTTGCATGTCTGCAGGAACAACCTCTTGTAGTCTAAGTATATGGAACCATTGCTCACAGCTTCCCTTGAAAGGAATAATTAACTTCTTTCCTAATTCTTTCAATCTCGGTAGAGCCCATAACTGCAAAGGAAGCAGTGAAGTCCAGCCAAGCTGTGGATGTCCAGACCTCGTTGCCGAAGCAGGAACTTGTATGTACTCTATGATCTTTTAGTAGCTGTTCAGGCTTCCACTGTGAAAGGTGCATGAGTGCTGGAGACTTTACAGTTTCTAGTCAAGCTGATTTCATTTCTGAAGAGCAGTAACAGTGCAGCTCCAGTTTTTGTCTTTCTTTGTCTTTCTGCCATTTGTCTTGCCTGAGCAGTAGAATCAAAGGCCAAACCTCCAGTAGGTGATGGCTCTGTTGCTTTTGTTTGCTTCTTGCACTTGCAATGGTGTTCCTCCTTGATTCTCACGACTGGGGCACTCTGAAGAGAGAATAGTATCAGATTTTTGCATGTCCTTGAGCTGAGGTTATTTTGTAGCCAGCATTGCTAACAGCTGCTGGGCCAGGACACATTACAGAGGCTTCTTCAGAATTCTCTGCCTTCAGGCTGGCTGTGGCCCATTGCCCTGGTTTTAGATGCTGATAACAATGACAGCACTTGGCACTTCTGCTGAAGCATCACTATGGTTTTTGCAAACCTTAATTACATCTTGGCACGTACCTGAGAAATAGTTTATTGCCTCTTGAACTATGCTAGCAAATTGGAGACTGCTCCTGCATTAGGGCTTTGCTGTGAGAGGAAATTGGGTCAGGAAAAGGAGGGCATTAGACTAGGGCCAGATTGTTGCTGCTAGAGCTTTTCTCCCAGTTTCTCCTACAGCCTGATCCGGTTCAGAGGCCACCAATTGCCTCCTCAACTCCTTTCACCAGAACAGAACCGTCCGTGATTCCTGCAGCCAGAAACGAGCCCATTGGCTTGAAGGCTTCTGACTTCCTACCAGTAAGTATCTCTGGATAAAAGCTTCCAGCCAGTGTCTGTGTTGGGTGGCATCATGAAGGGGATTCTCTAAAGTGCAGAAGAGTGTCTTGGGTGCTTTCGTGAGCCAGTAGTCCTCAGTACTGAATAAGAACATTCCCTCCTTCTCTCCCTCTGCTTACTCAGTTCTCTTAGTTCTTCCCCTGCCAGTTTACTCTCCTGCCTCCTAACTGCTTTGACTTGCAGTTCTTGTGGAATTAGCACCCTGGGGTCTTGGTCCCAGGTCCTGTTGCAATTGACAGCAGGGGATGTGAACACAGCAGTGTTGAGCCATGCTCACAAAGAATGTGTTAGCAAAGCAGAGAGCAACATGTGAGACTAAGACTGAACAATTCCTTGTGCTAGACAGTGATTCATTTAGAAAACTGGTGTTTTCTGTTACATGTACATAATTATTTCAAGAGTCTTTCCCTCTGGTGTCTGAGAGACCTCTTGACCTCAGTCAGGAGAGTATTCCCTATCTGAGAAGGGGGAGAAGGACCAGAGCATCCTCATGATTCCAAACTAAATGTGAGCGGAGGAAAGGAGATTCCAGCGTGGTGTGGGTGGGAATCCCATTCAGAGTCTCATCAGTTGTGCAGGATTTATGCTTTGTAACATGATTTGCTGATTTCAGCTGAACATTTCACATAAAAAATGTTTGCACAAAAACATTTCTACATCAAAATGTACTGGGTTTGAAAGCTTACTTTGAATTCTTTTTTTTTTTAATTTTGGGAGTTTTTCTAAGGCTTCAAAGATGTTTGTAATTGGCACGGTAGAAGAGACAAAAGAGAAGTACCTGAAATTGAGCATTTCTATTTCAAAATGTTCATAGATCATTCTGCAAGGATGTCAGTATTGACTGGCACTTTGTACACCAAAATCATCTCTCACCTAGGCCAGGGGAAGCTCCTCCTACCATTCTGTGCCATCCTGCTCTCTTATCTCTTCTCTATTGGTGTCTGCACTTTCAGGCTGTGAAAAACCAAAGCCAGACTGAGCTTTCAGACGAGGAAGCCATGTCCCAGATCAGGAAGGGCCATGAGACCATGTGTGTGGTTCTCACCAGCCGCCAGAAGAATCTGGACACCGTGCGGGCTGTATGGAGCACCAGTGACTTCAAGGCAAGAATGGAGATGCATGAGACTCGCTGGGGGAGGAGCTGAGATATTTTGGCTCATCTGGGGCTGATTCTACCTCTTGGGCAAAATATAATGTGGGTTCTCACTGCTTTTGTCCCCAGGGGTGCACCACAAAGTGCTGCTTTGTCCCACTTGTGGTTGAATGATCACAAAGACATGCGAGAGTTATCTTCTCCTAGCCAGCTCCATGTTTCTTCTAACTTATTTTTGAAAAGTGGAACTTGTTATTAATTGCTTCAGTTTAGCTAGTTTGAGCTTTGCAATAGTTGACAGTTTGTTCCTCTTCTCTCTCAGAACTCCATGGAGTCTGCAGTGGCAATGAATGATCTGTCTGTTATCGTGGACCTCTTGAATATCGTCAACCAAAAACAGTGAGTCCTGGGTGGGCTGGCCCCGGGGATCCCCGAGAGCCGCCTGGCTGGGGTTGGGAGTGAAATACATGAAGTTGTAGGTCACATCTTCAAGTCTGCACTACCACTAACTGCTGGAGTTGTATGGGGCCTTTGCTGTGGGCAAATGATGTCTTGCAAGGACAATCAAAGCCTTGGAGCTTCGTAAAGTGATTCTGCTGAGTCAATAAAATAGTCAGATCCTGCCACTTGCTATCACAAGGGGGAGTCAGTGAACTTGCTCAGTAAACTTGGGTGCTGCTGCCTGGGCTTTTTTTTGTGAGAAAACATATTTTTGTTGACTCAGCCTCAAAAAGCCTCATTCTCCAGTCTTGAAATGTATCCTTTTCAGGTCTCTCTGGAAGCTGGATTTGTGTACTATAATCCTGCCACAGATAGAAAAACTACTCCAAAGTAAATATGAAAGGTGAGGCCCCAAGAATGTGGTGTGCTTGGAGTACAAGATGTGGATATTCGTGGGAGAGCTTCACTGGGTATTTTGTGGCTGAAAGAAAATCCTGAAAGATCACAGCATATGCAGTATAATGCTGATAAGACGCCTAGAAAAGAGCAACGGAGTTGCCAAGTGTACCTGTAGAAAGATATGAAAAGTACCCATGGGCAAAAGGAGCAGGATGTTAAGATTCTGTGGAGGTGTGTTAGATTGAAGGACCCTTCTGGCAGTCAGGAGGGGTCGAGTCGATATTAAAGAAGTGAGTTCTGTGCACTGATGGGAACGAAACTGTCAGCCTGGGACAAGGGGAGTGAAATCCTGCAACAGCTCCTGCCTAGTCCCTTCAGCAGAAAGGTCCCACTGAGCAGGGCATATGCCAGGACTTTTTGAAAGGGCTCAGTTTGTCAGTATTGACTCAGCCAAGATTGTATTGATTCTTGGCTGTTGCTCTCCTTACCAGGTTACAGGTGCTGGAAGGGTTTGTTTGAGTGGATTATCCCCAGTGATGATGTGAGCGAGAGCTGTATGCTGGGAGGGAAGGAATTACATTCAAGTGGGATCCGATTTGTTTTTTAGTTATGTGCAGACTGGCTGCACCTCCCTGAAATTCATTCTCCAGAGATTCGTGCCCATGATCAAAGGCATGTTTGGCGCACCACCTTCTGTTGGAGTAGACATCACCAGAGAGGAAAGGTGAGGCACTTTACTCACTTCCACTTGCCCCTGTTTTGAACCGGCCTTTCTCTTGGTTGAGCTTTGTTCCTTGCCATCAAGGCTCTGATACTAGACTGGACATGCCTTCCTTTTGTCTGCAAATACCAAACACCTTTTTCCCTGGACTTTACTCCCAAAGGGGAATAGAGGAGTGAGAGAGTCTTTACATAGATTCCATTCTCCTGTGTCATCAGGACATGAGCTGAATACATGGTGTTCTTGCAGAGCTGTGCTTGCATTTCAGCCTCTTCCAGGACATTTGCAGAGCTTGTATCGTTTCGTGGTTGTGTTGTGTCTTTGTCACTACAGGAACAAACACATATTGCAAGCAGCTGAGGTTTCATGCTGTCTTCTATCTGTTTCTTCAGGCTTCAAAAATGCAAGCTGTGCTACAAGCAGTTGAAAAACATCAAGAACTTTGTCAAGAACAAGTCTGGACTCAGCGGCCGTCATGGTAGTGCCTTTCGGGAACTGCATCTCCTCATGGCTGACATAGAGTGACAGCTGTCACCTCCTCATGTGCAAGCACAGGTGACCAAGCACCTTTCTGCTCTTGGTCCAGCTGGATTTCTCCTCTCTTTGTGTATCCATCTTCCCCCACACAGCACCGTAGGGAAGTGGAATCTCCTTGGCTGGTCGCTGGATGGGAGGACCCAAGTGGAGAGACACCTCTGCTGTGTGAGGGGATGTGGCTGCCAGAGGGCCCTATAAAGCCTCTGTAGGGAAGTGGCATCATTTTAGCTCTTCATCTCAGCATCGGGCTCCCCCGCTGCTCTTTTTGTGTGCTGACGTTTCCCTGATAGGAGGAAACCTACTGGTGCCCTTCCTTCACCCATCTGTGCTGTCAGTTCTCATCGCTCGGCTGGGTGGTCTGGGGCAGCACTGGGGGCTGCAGTGCCTGCCCCACAGAAGCCTGCTGGGTGGAGTACTCTTTCCCTGCAGAAGGGACTTCAGCTGCTGCATGGGACTGGCCCCTTCAGCTTCCTTCATCACACAAGCTAGGACACTATCCCATCGTGCCTAGTGTGGTCTCAAGGACTTGTTTTGAGAGGAAACTCTTGGCTTCTCCACACTCCCTGCTGGCACTCTGGGCCACGGAAGTTTCCCATCTTCGGACTGTTGCTGGCAACTGAGGTGTACCTGGATCTGTTAAAATATGTGACTTAAACAGGACTTGTTGTATGTGTTTGCCTTTGGGGTGAGGATTCGGGAGGGTGGAGGAAGAGAAGGGAGACAGACTGATGTCTTTCTACATCCACTGGACCGCTGGTTCCCTCCTGCCCCCCAATAAATGTCTGTCAGAACCTTTCTGTCTCTCTCTTCTTTCCTGTGGGAAAAGAGGTTCCTGTTGGTGCTTGCCATGCTCCTACCAGCCTGTCTCCCATTTTTTACACTGGAGCCTGTGTTCTGGGAAACTGTAACTTATGATGAATTTTATTAAAAGATTTGTAACTTTTTTTAAAAATAACTTGTGTTAAATGCCTGAATCTCTTGAAGCACTGGGAGCATCCAGGGAAAGCAGGGCTCTCTTCCTGGCATTTCCCGGGGGGAGCCGGCCATTCTCACCTTTCCTGCTGGCAGGCTGCACTAGGTGGATGGGATGAGCAAGTTGGAGAGACACAACAGCCAAGGTGGCTTGCTAAAACCTGGGGGAGGTTTCACTCTGCTAGGGAGTTCCCAGCCCAAAGAGCAGTGTCATCACTTGTGGCTTGTCCTTCTGCCTGGCCCCATGCAGATCTCTCCCCAGCGGCTCTCTCAGATCTCAGCATGGGTGCGCAGTGCTTTGTCTGCAGGGTTTTCTGTTAACTCTTGAGCTGAGTGCTGTGTTTAGGGGTGGCAGGACACCATTTCAAGCATGCAAAGTGCAGCCAGAAGGAACGTGACAGTCCCTGCCTTGCTGATGCTTCATCCAAACACTGTTTTTAGAAATAAAGTGGGGCATCCTGCTCTGCTTGCTGCATCACCCCAGGGCTCTCTGGCAAAAATGTCGTGCTTGGACCCGACAGAGGTGTGAAAAGGCTCTGCCTCCAGCCTGTAGAGCTAGGAGAAGCACAAGGTGAATGAAGACAGTGCTGTGCTGGCACTTACGGTTTAATAATTGGATTTCCTGCTAATTAAGGGAGCCTGATTGATAGCTGCAATCTGGGGTGGGGGAGAGGGTGCTGTGTTCCAGGCTCTCCCAGGGACAGCTGCAAGGGTGCAAGGGGAGGGATTTTTAATGGGTTTTCCAGCCATGGGCTGTGTAAATAGCAGGCAGGTAGCACCCGCCCCGAGTGCAGGGAAATAACAACAGCACAGGAGGATAGGCTTTAACAGTTTACTTAAAATAAGTTTTGTTACAAAACAGGAATTATTTTTTTTAATTATTAAAATACATAGAAACATCTAATCTTACAAAAGGCTAGATTTTTCCCTTTTTCTCTTTTTTAAATAGAATACGCTGTGGAAGAGAAAGGAGAAGGCTGCGGTGGGAAGGAGCCATCAGTGCATCCAGTCAGTTAGGTGCAGTAGGAGGAAGAAGACCCACGGCTGGGGGCTCAGAGGTGCAGGGGCCAGTGCTCTCTTCTCCCACCCCACTGCCCACTCCTGCCCCAATACATCAGCCAAAAGGCTTCTGGGGTGGAGGTTTGGGGTTTTTTGCTTCTTTTCTGCTTGTTTTCCCTTCCAAGACCATGTAAACAGGGTATAAGTATTTCAAACACTTTCATCTCGACCACACTGTGATCTCTCTCGACAAGACAACTGGTAAATAACTTTAAAATAGCTTCATTTGAGACCACAAAGTCCACTCTGGTGCCATGTAACACAGGCAGCCCTGCAACCGCTCTCCCTCTGTGCCTGGGCGGCTGCTACAGGACCCTGGCAGCGCTGGCACCAGGATGAACAGCAGCTCAGCTCATGCATGGCACCACGGTGCCTTCATGCAACAACAGGGCTTGAGAAACCTACAGGGAAAGGAGACGCTGGGATTTTTTTCTGGCTTGAAATGGAGGATGTGCTGCTTCCAACAACATCAGGCAGCTGCCTGGATGCAGTTTTGGGGGAGCTGCAGCCAGGCTGGTCCTATGGGGTAACAGAGACATGTCTGGGGGCTCACCTAGCTCCCCTGTTACAGCCAGATACCTCTACTGCTGTAAAATCAAAGTTGGAGAGACAGGAGCACCCAGCAGCTCCTCGCTCCAGCAACAATCAAGAGTCACAGAATTGAGTGTCTGAGGAGGGGCAAATCCCTGCCCAGCACAGCTGTCCCCTGTCCTGAGATGGGGGTCTGGCTGCAGGGAGACCCTGGCCCCACGCTACTCATGGTGAGAGCTGCCGTCACCCTCTGCTCACGTGTCCTGGAGAGTGAGGGGATGGCATCAAAGCCTTCGTGTCTTCCAGCAGCCAGCTCTGTAGCACCATGAGGGGCTGTGTCCTGCAGCAGGGTTGGTGCTGGGGCTGGCACTCATCACACAGAAACCGGCCTCAGCTTCCCTGGGGATGAGACATGCATGGATACTACGAGGCCGTGGCTGTGGCCACCACTGCCTCAGCCCCGTTTGGTTGCATTTCAGCAGAAGCTGCTTTGAGCTGACACCACGAGCGTCCCCACAAGCTTCCCTGCAAGCGGCACAAGCCAGCACCCGTCCCAGCCTGGAAAGTGGGGCCAAAGCAGAGCCCTCCACCTGCTCCCGGCTGCAGGCACTCACCTGGCAGCTGTGGCTGCCCCTGAGTCAGGCTGGAATCGAAGGGGAGAGAGATTCAGCCTGGGTGGGCAGCGCCACTGCCCTCTTGAATCACTCACCCAATGCACCCCAAGCCACGGGCAGCGGCTTGGCACCAGGGTGCTCTTGGGGAAGTGTTAATCATGTTCCTAATGCCTAATTAGCCATTAATTAATGAGCTGATTGCAAATCAGTTACATCCCCTGTACAGGCTTTGTCTGCCAGCACCTGGGTGGCACAATGCTGGCGGCAGGGGCCACAGGAGGGACCCTGGCCCTGACCCTGGGCTGCAGAGAGGGGCTGCAGTTTCCCACCACCCACCTGAGGTCTGGAGCTTCCTGCGGATGGAGGCAGCACGGCCAGAGAGCTGCCCTGAGCTGGAGGACGTGTGGCCTCGACCATGAGGGGCTGCGGTCCCCGGCGAGTCACCCTAAGAGATGGGGAACAGTCCCACGGTCAGCCCACACCATGCTCTGGGGGTACCACGGGGCTGCTGCTAAAGAGGGTTTGGAAGAGCTGCTGGATGCTCCCAAAGGAAGGCGGCACCAGGGGACATCCAGCAGCAAACAGCCCTGGGGACCATGCATGGAGGCAAAACAGGGGCATGCAGTGTGGGGAGGGGGAAGAAGAAGTGCAGCAGTGGCCCCCCGGGTACCTCCAGATGCTCCTGGCTGGGCCAGGCAGCCAGCTCAGCCTTGCGGGAGACGGGACCCAGCTCCACGGAGCGAACCCTCTCAGCAAACTTCAAGGAGCACAACGTCTCGCTGGTGTTTTTCTCAGCAGGAGAGACCTGTGAGCAGGCAGAGCAGACAGAAGTCATCCTGCCAGCTGCTTGCACAAGCCCAGTGCTCCCCTGCCCCAGCAAAACCCACCCCTGCCGGGTGCTGAGAGGCTATTATTAACCTGCCATTCCCAGGATAGCCCTGTCCAGTCACGCCTACGCCAGTGTCTGAGCCAGCCAGATCCCCTGTCACCAACCATCCTGGTGTGAGGGACAGCCAGAAAAAGCTGCAGCAGGTGGCAGGGGCTCAGGGATCTACCGAGGGTTCTCAGTCCTGGTGCAGGCAGGGATGGAGGAGCTGCCACAGCATAAAATCCTCCCATGGGACATCATGTAGTGTTCACGCATAGGGAGGGAGGGCGAGATCATAGACTTCTGAGTTGATCCCCCACACCTCAATCTCATCTGGGCTGCACAGACAGGCATAGAGGTGCCCCTGCAGCTGCAAAGCAGCTGGTGAACCCAGGTACAAGCCCAGTTTGCCTGCTCCCAGCCCAGCTCCCACCTCCCACCTGCCCAGCACCCGAACGAATAGGGACCAGACCCATCTCCAAAAGCTCGTTGAGTGGCCAACGGGTTTGGCCCTTACCTGCACCATCATGAGCGTCTTGCTGTCTCCACTGAGTGAGTCCTGCAGGAGGTAGGTCAGCTTGGAGTTGCGGAAGGGCACGTGGCCCTGCCGGGAGCGCAGGGCATAAATGACATCACCCAGTGCCGAGAGGGATTTGTTGATGTGCTGTGCCTCGCGGAGCCGGCTGCCCTCCGCACCCGAGCGCCCGACCCGCTCCGATCCTGCCAGGTCTACTAGGTTCAGCTTCCCTAGGGACACACAGCCAAACTCCCTCAGCTGCTGTCAGCACATGGCCCTGCATATCCTGGCAATACCGTGGCCCAGACACCCTGGTGACGGGCTTGCCATGTGGCACCCACCTGTGGTGCGGAGCCCCGTGCTGTGGTCAAGGCCACGGACGGTGACAATGAGGAGGGCGTGGGAGCGGGAGCTGTGTTCATTCAGGTTGGTGCACTCCGTTGCCCGGTTGACATGGCCAAACTCGAAGACCTGGGGGAGAGCCCAGGGAGGAGCGGAGTGAGGCCAGCCTGCCCCAAATCTCCCACAAGCCCCCCGTGCCCGGGGCACCCCCGGGGATGTCACCCAAGTAGTGCCGGGTCTATCAGGGTGATGACTGCTGTCAGGTCTCAGCCTGGGTGAGGCACTGAAGGCAAAGGATGACAGGCAGAGCCCTGCGGTGACAGCCGGCATCCTACTTAATCCCCTGGGAGCCACGCTTTTATTTTTAACACCCTGCAGCTCACCCCATGGTACCGTGACCATCACATTGCAGTTGGGGGCCTATTTTGGTCTCTGTTGCTCCCTGTTGCTTCAGAAACACTCCTGAATTTGGGGGTCATGCACCAGAGACACTCACTCCACAGTTCATTGCATCCCTGGTGCCACCCTCCCACTCCTGCCATGCCCCATCGCTTCACACCTTGTTGATGTCCTCCACGCTCTGCACCCTGAACTCAGTCAGCCCGGGCACATAGAGCTGCCCACTGCCATCAGGGCACAGCTTGATCTCCAGCTTCTCCTGTGGTTCCTTCCCCAGCAAGTCCCTGGGAAAAGAGGTACCTGTCACCATCCCAGGGGGAGAATGGGGGTCCCAGTTCCCTTCTGGCACAGCATCCCTGTGGCTCAGGGCTGTGTGCCAAGGTTGCCAAAGCAGTCCCTTCCTCACAGGGATGCTGCATATCCTATCTATAGACCTTCCCTCTCCAGCTCTGCGTTAGCTCATTCTCATCCGACTCAGCTCACGCTCCCATCCCTGCTCTTTACTGCCATCCCCATTATCCACAGGGATGCACTTCCAACCACCTCCTAGCCCCTCCTGCCTGCAGCTGGGCAGGGAAGGAAAATATTTCTCATAGTTCCATCTCCCAGTTAGGACTTTCTAAATATAAAGTCTGGGGAGGCAGGGGCAGGGAACAGAACCCTGGCTGGAGAACAGAACCTATGAGGAGCGGCTGAGAGAGCTGGGGGGGTTTAGCCTGGAGAAGAGGAGACCTCATTACTCTCTACAACTACCTGAAAGGAGGTTGTAGAGAGGAGGGAGCTGGGCTCTTCTCCCAAGTGACAGGGGACAGGACAAGAGGGAATGGCCTCAAGCTCCGCCAGGGGAGATTTAGGTTGGAGATTAGGAGGAAGTTTTTCACAGAAAGGGTCATTGGGCATTGGAATAGGCTGCCCAGGGAGGTGGTTGAGTCACCTTCCCTGGAGGTGTTTAAGGCACGGGTGGATGAGGTCTTGAGGGACTTGGTTTAGTGTTAGATAGGAATGGTTGGACTAGAAGATCCGATGGGTCCCTTCCAACCTGGTTGTTCTATGATTCTATGACCATGGCAAAGAGGAGCAGGAGCAAGGGCAGGGCTGGGAGCCTGTATAATTAGTAAAGCTTGAGGGAGAGTGCTTTAAAAGGGCAGCGTGCATTGGAAAAAAAAAATTAAAAATAAATCCTTGCACAGCCAAATCCAGTACCCAATGCCTGGGAACAACCTCTGTGGCCAACGCAGAGCTGGTGGGACAGGGAGAAAAGCAGCATGGGGTGATGCCCACCAATGCTGGCTCCCCAGCAGCTCCACTCACCCCAGCAGAAAGCTTCCCCCTTCACTTGCTGTACCTGAGTGACTCGTTGTAAATCTCGGCGGCACTGACGCTGATGGTGTAGTCCCAGTCAGCTGCCTTGCTCCGCACCTCAGAGAAGAGGAGCTGCAGGGCCCGTTGGTTGATCCCTGGGTTGGCTGCTGTTCCCTGATGGATTGGAGTGAGAAATAGAAGGGGAAAACACCTTCTTGTATTTTACTGAGCATTTTTTTTTCTAAGCAGGAGTAAAGCCCAAGGGTGTTTCTCAGAGTGTCGCAGAGTCTGTGTGTCACACAAACTGCTTGGCAGCAGCAGTGACAATCACTGGATCCAAGTTGGCCATTAGCCCGGTAAAGGGAGGGTGCCAAGACTGGTCACCACGGGACATGAAGCCAAGGAAGAAGTTGGAAGCAAAGTCAGACAAACTCACCTCCATGGTGTAGGTTTTCCCTGCCCCTGTCTGTCCATAGGCAAAGATGCAGACGTTGTAGCCATCGATGCAGGAAGTGACCAGGGCTTGAACCTCCTGAAACACCTAGTGGGGGACCAGGGAGCATCAGGAGAAGGTGGTTGCACCCCTGCCTCATGCCAGCAGCATCGATGACAGCACTCACCTCCTCCTGGGATGCTTGTGGGGGGAAGACCTTATCCAGCTCAAAGGACACCTGCTTCCCCTTGTGTAAGAGGTGCAGGACAGCATCATCATCAGCGTCAAAGGTCACTGCATTGGTTGCCTCTGGGCCCTCACCGTCCTCCTTCGTGATGGGGCGAACTCGCCCAAAAACACGTATGTTTCCTTGGAGAGAGATGATGCACTGATGGTTTCAGCCCCATTGCTGCCACCCCCAGTCACTGCCAAACACCATAGAATCACCAGGTTGGAAAAGACCCACTGGATCATTGAGCCCAACCATACCTATTAGATACTAAACTGTGCCAGACTGAACACCGCAGCCCACTGCCAACTGAAATATCCCACCACCAACCTGAGGATCTCAAGGAGACATGGAGCACCCAAGCCATGGTGCAGCAGGGTGATGATACCTGCCCCCCACTTAAGGACGCATTCATCCAACACCACCCTCCACACACCTTTCAATCGCACCAGCTCGTTGTGACACTTCTTGCGGAGCTGCAGCTCCCGCCGATACTTGCGCAGCAGCTCCCGGTTGGTGCTGTGCACCTCCTCGATGGCCTGGCCGATCTGGGGGAGATGGAGAGCAGCGGCTCAGCGCTGCCCCCAGCATTCACCCCACTGCACTGGAGGGAGCTGAGGTGGTGGTCTCTGGGGATTTACCTCTGCCCTGGCGCTCCGCAGGGTCTCCTGGAGGAGCAGGGGGAAGTCACGGACCTGACGCTTCAGGCTGTTGTAGTCATGGGTGAGGGTGCGCAGCGCTGGCTGAAGTGTCAGCAGGTTGGTGCGGACGCCTGCAAGCACAAGGCAGGGTGAGGGTGGGTGGCACGACACCCCAGCACAGCTGAGTGACCCTGCAAGCCCCCTGTCCCTCCTCACCTGCCAGGTTTTCATGCACCGCCTTCATCTCCACCTGGGCACGGGAAAACGCCTCCTCAATGGCACGGTTCTTCTCTTCTTCCATGGCCTGCATCTCCTCCAGCATCTGCCCATGGGCTCGCTCAAGCTCAGCCTCATACATCACAATCTGGGAAGAGAGTAATGGCCAGTAACGCTGCGCCAGCGGCCACACGTGAGCATCACCTGGTGAGCATCACACAGGCAGGAAGCGCAGTGGAGCTGGGCAGGGTGATTTCCGATTTACACCCATTGCGCTCAGACCTGAGCTCTGAGTTGAGCCGCCGTCTTTTGGGAGCTCTGCAGCTGCTGCTCCATCTCCTTCAGCACCTGCCTCTGCATCCCCACCTGCTCCTGCAGGTACTGGTTCCGGGACTGGCTTTCGCACAGGGCTTGTTTCGCCTTGGCTGACTCCACCTCCACTGTCTTGATAATGTACTGGGGGGGAAAGCACACAGAGATGCACTATACTGGCAAAATAGCACACGAGGGGCCCAGGATGGAGCCCAACTAGGCCCAGGGGGCCTAATTTACAAAATCACGGTGCTGCACTGCTCAGGGCAAAGGGCTGGGTGGCACTTGCAGCACACCCACCAGGCACTGCTAAGCGCCCAGCCCAGCTCATCTTGCCCGGCCAGAAGAGATGGAGAGCCCCATGGTGCTCACCTTTATCTGCTGGGGCTGTGATTTGAGGCTGGCAATGGTCTCCTGACTGTCCCGCAGCCGCCGGCTCAGCCGCTCCTCCTCTTCTGCTCTCTCAGCCAGGGAGTCTTTTAGTCGCAGCTCCACCTCGGCCAAGCGGTTTGTCTTCTGCTGTACCTCCAGCTCCAGCTCTGCCAGCTTGGCCCGCATCTCCTCTGCCTCCCGCTGCAGCTGGGACATCCGCTCCTGCAGTTCTGCGTTCTCCTGTCCCCAAGATGGCACAGCCCAGGTCATGTCACCCACAGGTGCCTGTCAACCTGCCCTCACCACTGCCACCCCTGCTCCTCACCTGGAGGTGGGCACAGCCCTGGCAGGGCACCTGCTGCTGCCGCCGCAGCTCCCGCAGCTCCCCCTCGCACACCTTCATCTCCTGCCGCAAGCGCTCATTCTCAGCCACCAGCAGGTCCCGGTGCTTCTCCGTGTCCGTGCCACCCTGCCAATGGGAGGGGATGGAAGCCTGCACCCTCCCAGAGAGCCCCCAGCCTGCTGCTGCACCCCAGGGAGCCTCCAGCCTGCCATGTCTGAGAGCCCACCTCCCAGGGCAGAGTGACAGTGCTGGGGAGCCTTTGCTGACGCTGGACAGAAAGTCCCCCATACTTGCATCCCTCAACATTTCTTTCTTGCCTCACAGGGTGCAAACTGCAACCCTGGGGATGTTTTAATCCTTCCGCACCCTCCCTGCATACCCCGTCCCTCCTCAGGGCCCCACAGCTCTGGTGTCCCTCGGGGTGAGGGTGGCTCAACCCAAGCCCTGCGGCAACTTACCAGCTCCGAGCGCAGCCGGCTGATCTCCTGCGCCTGCTCCAAAAGCTTCGCCTTCAGAGTTTCAACCTGTCAATGCAAGCAAGGTTACCCAGGAGGCATCTCAGCAGCTTTTGGAGGAGACCCCTTGGTGCCATCCTGGCCACCGACGTCCAGGCTGTCTTGCACCTCCATTACACCTTAATTTTCCACCCTGCTTTGAGCACCTGATTCATGTGAGCTGATTAAAATGAGTGTTAATGAAAGGCTTGCTTTGACCTTGTTCGACCATGGGTATAATTTGTCCATGTTGAGCACTGACAGAAACCATTATTAAAGAAAAAAAACCAGCATCCTGTTTGGAGAAGGAAAAAACCAACCTATCTGCAATTGTGTTTAAGGAGCCAGAAGTGCCTTGTCCTGCTCTTGCAACACAGCTTCATTTCGCCTTCTCTATTTTCTTTCTAGGAAAGCTATCTTTAGAGAAAGAGGAAGCAGGAGCTCTTTAACAAGCCCACATGTCCAATGGAACGACGCTCCCCAGCCACCCCAACCTTGGAATCTGCTCATCCCATGGGCACAAGGCTGCCGTCCCTGCAAAGCCAGGCAGATTTCATAAATCCTCTCTTTTTTTTGTGTGTGCAGGGACCAGTGAGGCTCCCAAGAAAACACATGGTTATTCAAATATACAGCAGCAGCGAGTGCTCGGCAAACTCAGTGGTCTGGTGGGCTGTGTTTTCACAAGGTTTGCCTGCCTGCTCCAGCCCTCGGTCCCATGCCCCAAACCCCAGTGGTCACAGGGTGAGCAATGCCATCTCTCCAAAATTTACCGTGAGGAGAGCCAGACCTGGCTGTGCACTTTCGTGCTGTCCCCCACATCCCAGTCCGTGTCCCAGTTTCCCTGCACGAGGAAGCCACCACGCTGCCAAACCCCTTGTCCGGATGCAGTAGGGTATTGTCTCATCCCAATAACCAGCTTGTTCTAAGCAACCTGGCCTCCGTGGACCATAATTTAGGAACTGCTGATTAATACCAAATGCAGATGTGCTGAAATGGTGCTGTAATTAATGATGATAAGTTATTAAGCCACGCCCTTGCGGAGATGGCAGTAGGTGAGCATCTCCTGTGAGGCCCCACGCGCTCAGCAGGGCACGGATGGGGCTTCCACGAGTGAGCTCCACACACTGACGGCCACAAGCATGGGAAGAGGTGGCTGCTCCCTGCTATAGCCGGGTTCCCCACTCCCTCCACAGCGGCTGAGCGTATGCCAAAGGCACCAGCCTCGCGCTTGAGTGGGAAAATCCCATTTCCACATTCAGTAAGATAGGTTATTAAGATATTTTTTAAAGTATTTTTAAAAGAGGGGAAGAACCAAGAAGACAGAGTCACAGCTTGTTACAGGGAAGCTGCCATCCCAGCCGGCCAACACACACGCCGCAGCCTGCCTACTGCTCCCCGTGCCAGCGGCACCTGAAAATGCTGATGTGCCTCAATCCCCTACCTGTTCAGGCATCTCCGGCTGCATCCTGCTCTTCGGAGGTGACAGGGACTCCTTGGAAGCTGGATCTGGTTCAAGACGTGGCCCAGCCATCCCTGAGCTTTAGAAGCCAGGGTCAGCGCTCTGCCCTGGCCGGTACCGGCCGTGCTCACTACTGAACTGGCCGGCGCAGGGCTGGATCCCGCCAGCGCTCACGCTTATGTCATGCAGACTATGCCAACCAAATTCAGGACAATTACCTCCACCTTTTTGACACCCGTGGAACAAGCAGAACCTGACTGTAACAGCTTCCACAACAGCCACATGCAAATCCCTTTACAAGCAGCCAGAATTTCAGTCTCCCTGGGACAGCCCTAGTCCTCACGCCAAGGATGCATCTACACTGACACAGGAGATGGTTCTGAGGGGTTCTGGTGGTGGTTGCCAAAACACTTTCCTCTTCAGTGGACAACTCCCTGCCTATATATTCACTTCGCTTTCAGACCCTCCTGACTCTTGAAAGTCATCAAAATGAGTCTACTGGGTCAGTCTAAGAGCTTATCCTGTCACAGTGGTCCTGCGCTGGGAGGGATGGCTGATTGCTGCAGGGCTCTGACCTCAATGCCCAGAGCCCTCCCAGCCACATCATGTCCAAGGAGCCACATGCCCTTGCCAGCATGATCGTGGTGTCATTGTAATGTCAATTGTGGGGCTGACAGGACAGCTGCGATGTTCCAGAGCAGCTGAGTCCAACATCATCCCTCTGCACCTGAGCAGACAAGATGCTCCATGATGGAGGTTCTACGCTCCTTCCAGGCACACCCCCCACAAATTGCAAGCAGCACTCTGGCCAAGCCACAGCCTGAAGTTGGAGACCCCAACGTATACCCTCACGTCTCCCTGTCCCCACCATACCTGGCTTTGCAGCTGGAGAGAGCGGGAGAGCTCGTCGTTCTCCCGGGCAGTGAGCTTCTCCTGCAGCCCCAGCAGCTCCTCCTGCAGTCGCAGCTTCTCCTCCTGCAGATGTGCCATGGAGGCCATCACTTTGTGGATCACTGGGAAGGGCCGGGCTGCTGGCAGACTGGAGCGTTTCCCACTGCAAAGCCTCCCTCCTGCAGCAGGACAAAGACAGAGCTGGTCAGGCTCCAGTGCCTCACTGGGATGCCACCTATGGGAGGAATCCCCAGGGGCTGCAGTGGAGATGGGATGGTGGGAAGGGGTACTTGTTAAAGTCCTACAGAGAGCAATCATGAGCCAGGAGGGGCACTCCGAGCACCACAGTGCTCATCACAGCCAGTCAGGCTAACAGTGGGGATCTGGCTGGGTAAGCCCCTGGGAGAGCACTGGGAGCTGAAGGGATCTGCCAATGCCATGACACAGAGCGCCTGCCCGTGCTATTGTGCCATGACCCAGCCCCATCACAGGCCAAGATGCTGTTGCCTTACTCAGATAACAACCACCTTCACCATAGCACTCTGATTCATCCCAGCATCCTTTTTTCTGAATGAGCAGATGCTGATGTATGATCACCAGTATGTGATCATATTATTAAAGACTGCATCATTATACACAAATATAATGGAAGCCAAATTAAAATTATACGTGTATCCTGAATGGTCATATTGCCTAATCCGTGTGTGCTTTCTAACCTTCATAATATTATTTTAAACATCGTTTTCTGTGTGTTAGTAGAGCCATTGCGGCTGACAGAAGCCAACCTGGACATACATCAGAGCCTACCAAATGAAACCCTAAATGACTTGGTAGTTCCCAAGAAGAAATGAGCTGACCTGACTCATTCCCAACGTGGGGATGAGGCACTCCAGTGGGCAAACAGGCATCCAGGAACCCAGCTGCCTGGCGCCTTTCCCTGCTTGCCAGGGATTTCATCCACTGCCACCAGAAACCTGAGGTTTTAAAGGCAGGAGGCGACGCTGGGAACTGCTTTGGTGCTTGCGGACAGATGCTGCCTGCTTTATGGGAAATAGCCCGAATACAAGAAGTAAGACTTCATTTGTCTGTGAATCAGACTTTCTACCTTTAAAACGAATTAAAGAGCCATCAGAGTGGGCATAAAATTAAATGCTGGGAGCAAACCACTGCTCTGCTGTTGATTGCATGCCATGGGACTCATGCAACAATATCTACAGAAGGGATCATCGGATTTTGTCTTCCCACCTTGGGCTGGACACCCTAAAACAGCACCGACAGGTGCCGGCTTTTCTTTCTTTCTCTGCCAAAAGCTCATCCCAGCTCAGGCAGGGGACTGTGATGTTCCCTTTAAACCAAACACATACAAACCCCACCCCAAAACTCCTACAGTTAACAGGAACACCAGCTCTCATCCCTTGGGGAGTGTACAGGGATAAAACGAGATTACAGGAGGCACCAGGGTTCTTGCAGACACACCGCGTGTCTGCACACATCATCCATACTGAGCCCAGGCTGGGACTGAAGGCAGAGCCAGGTTCAAAGCCACAAGACCTGCCTGCAAGCCAAACTGCCAGGCAGGGGTGATAACATGCTTCTCCGTACAAATAACATGCTTCTCCTTGCTCCAACACCTTCCTCCTGTAAAAGCATCCTTGGGAGAGGTGATGCCAGCCAGACCTGCATTACATCCACCACTGGGCAGACGTGCTGGTAGCAACGTAGCATCTGAACACAGCAGGTGTAGCACACTGACCCTTCTGTTTTCCAAAGTACTATGAAACCCATTCAGAAAAGTGGTCATTTCCACAGCTCTGCCCCATGACCATTGCCACAAAGACTCCCTTCCTCCTGTACCCCTTCCCATCAGCTGCCCGAGACCAGGAGCTGCTTGGAGGTGCAGCTAGGGACCATGCCAGGAGCAATTCCTGGGATGCATCCCAACAGTCCTGACTGAGAAAGACAGGAAACCACACAGATTCACCTGTCCTGGTTCAGCATGCACACTGGATGTATTTCCACAAATGCTACATTCTCCTTAAGAGGGAGGAGAGCAACGGGTTTGCTGGTGCTCACCTGCTTTGTTCACCTGATTAAATAATTCATGGGTTGCTGAGCATCACCTGACAGCTGGCTAGTGTCCAATCTCTTCTGAGACCCAACCCCCAGTTGCACATCTTTGTGCACCCCAGAGGAGGAGAGATCTCCCTGATACCTGCTGGCAGGTACCAGGTGTCCATCCCATCGCACTCCTCTTCCCAAGCACCTGCTACCATATCCTGGTTTCCTTCCCCCTTACCTGCTTTCTCCAGGTTCATGGTGGAGGCTGCCTGCACTGGTGTGGCAGCGGCTGGCTCACGACTGGGTGCCGGCGGCTCCTCCGTGGCCGGTGTCAGGGCTCGGTGCTGGCTCTCTGCCTCCTGTAGGGCCTGTGCCCAAAAAGAAGCAAGATGGAGAGCTGAGATGCAGCAACCATGCGCGTTGTGGTGGACACAGGGCCAGCAGCCAGCATTTCACTGGGCTGGCCAGGAGGAGCGAGCAGGGAGGAGGCCACAGAGGACTGGGGGAAACCCTCCTTCTGAGGGACTTTGGTGTTGGGAAGCTGCTGAGATGAATTTATCATGTTGCTTTTAGTTCTTCGCGTAAACAACTTCTTCCCTCAGCTTTGTTATGCAGCTAAACTGAATATTACCTATTTTTCTCTTTATGGTCTCAAAAAAGACCCTGGCTTGCAGGCAAGTTTGAATGTGAGCCTGGTGAGCCATGGCTTTAGGCAATGCCATGCCCTGTGGGATGGAGCACAGCTCCAGAAAAAAAACAGAGAAGAAATCTGGAGAAGGTCCTAGATTTCTGTCTACTATATCCATCACTAGCTTCTAGGTGAAAAAAAAAAAAAAAATTGGTTGGAAAAAAGCACTACAGCATGGGTGCTTTCAGAAAGCTGAGCTGCCAATCAGCCAAGCTCACAGAAGCACTCCCTGCCCCACTTAAAAGTGCCTTTTACTTATATCTTATCTCAGAGTCTGTGCCGTTGCCCCATGAGCCAACAATGCCGGGGAAATCCATCCCACTCTGGGAGAAGGGCAAATACTTGCTGCACGCCACATATTTTTTGAGAGTAATTGGGAAGGAGGCGGCAGGAAGGTCCTCCTGGAGAGCAATGGGTCTACAATGAGCCTACATTTGAGGCTCTGGGAGGGTTCTGCTGAAGGGAGTTCATCAAGGCTGGTAGAAGATAAGAAGGTGTTTTCCTTCTTTTCAAAGAAGGAGAATTCAAATTATTTACCCGAAGCCCAGAAGGAACTGCTGGCAGCAACACCAGTACACAGTGTCCTGACACTGTCCTGAGCCATGGTGGCCTTCCTCCTTCTCCTCCTCCTCCTCCTCCATCCCACTGGCAAAACTATATCACAGCATTGCATTTTCTTATCACCCTTCTGCCTTGAGCTCTCCTACCTACATGACCCAGAAGTGACCCAGAAAATGTTATTACGGGCTGTTCCCTGGCATCTTTCTGATTTTCCTTCTGATTTTCCCTCCCAACCCAGGCAGCAGCTCTGCTCAAGGCTCATAGCACTGGGGTTGACGGCATCTTTCCCACCACCCCAAAACCCTCTCCCTACCCGAGCCGCACCCAGCTCAGCGCTCCTCACCGGGAGAGCCAGGCAGTGCCCGCAGGGGTTTGCAGTGTCCAGCCAGCTCACGCTGAGGATTTTATGGTGAAGCAGCGCAGGTAGCAGAGGACCCACGGGAGAGGTGCCTGCTCCACTCCCAGTAATGCGCGTGTCCTGCCCACAGCCTGAGATGGAGCGAAAAGCATCACTGGATCAGGATGGACGCAGGCTTTGGCCTCGCTCAGCAAACCCACCTCCTCCTCCTCCCCACTGCCACCACTACACCAGCATAGTGGAGATGGTGCACAAGCTTTATTAAAAATGTTAATTATGATAATTAGAAAAATTAGCCCTTCCGGGGGCGGAGACTGGTTGCCAGTGACTGCTACTGAGAATTCAGGGTGCAGCATCTGTCTGTCCTCTGTGGGACCAGATCTGTGCCCACCCCTTTGGGACATCCCATCTCTGCCCCTCACCAAGCTGCTCCACATCCTGCGATCCTATCTCGGAAAAGCAGCCAAAGCCAACTTGCATCACTGAAACCGGACGGACAGACACTGTCAGCATCACCTCCCTCCACTGCCCCCAAATATTTCCTTCATTCGTCACGCAACCAACCCCGAAAGCCGCCAGGGCAGCAGTTCCCTGCCCTTCTGAGCCACACAGAAGGGAAACAGCATCTCAAGCAGTTTTTTTTTTCCCACGGTTGTATCCTCCTCTGCTGTGGGTAAAGCAGCTGGTGAAGTCTACGTCCCAACAGGACTTGCCTGGGGACCCTGTGCTCCCTCTCCATCCGCCTGTCACGAGTGCTGCTACCACTGCAGGCAGCTAAATGGCCTCTCAGGCAGGCAGGAAAGAAAATCAACAACCCGCATATAAAACCCTCCTAAATGCAGGGGTTTTTTTCCTCTAAAATCAGCCAGAGGTGCTTGGGTCAGAGGCAGAATCAGCATCTGGAGGGAGATATGCCCCGATGAAGTCAGTCCATCGCACTAGACTTCTTCTCAGCTTGTTATTAGCCATAACATTTCACGCGTGCCCTGAAAATCAAGCGTTTCCACAGCACTGGCATATGCCCAGATAAAAGGCGATGAGCAACCCATCCCGCTCTTTGGCAGCAGCAGCCGCTGGGCAGAGGAAGTGCTAAGAAACCCGTTTTTTGGAGGCTTTGATGCCAACCAGAGTTCGGCTGGGCTGGCCCGAATGGCAGGGAAGAAGCAGTGCCCAGCTAAGAGGCTGCTAGCACACAGGGGAGGAAATCATAGAATCACAGAACAACCAGGTTGGAAGGGACCCATCGGATCTTCTAGTCCAACCATTCCTATCAAACACTAAACCAAGTCCCTCAAGACCTCATCCACCCGTACCTTAAACACCTCCAGGGAAGGTGACTCAACCACCTCCCTGGGCAGCCTATTCCAATGCCCAATGACCCTTTCTGTGAAAAACCTCCTCCTAATCTCCAGCCTAAATCTCCCCTGGTGGAGCTTGAGGCCATTCCCTCTTGTCCTGTCCCCTGTCACTTGAGAGAAGAGGCCAGAAATGCTGAAGCCAACAGCAAAAGAAGCCCGAACAAGAGGGGTTCAGGCTCCTCCTTGCATGAAACCCATCCGGCACCCCTGGCAAGGGAGATGGGAAGGGCTGTTTCCCGACAAGCAGCTGCAGGTTGGGGCAAGCAGCTGCCTGCCTGCCTACAAAACGGCTCAGCTGCCACAGAGGAAAGTCCTCGACTAAACTCATCTACAGGGTCTGTGCAGCAGGGAGAGATAAGGAGCCCTTCCAAGGAGCGAAGCGAGGGCCTTGCCTTTTCGCTGCTTTGCATGCAGCTCCGTTTTCTTTTTTACATGTCAGTTCTTAACTTTCCCGCTTGGGAGGGCCAGGAGGGAGACGGAGGAAGCTCTCTCTGCTCAACCCCCCAGCTGCCTACCGCTTTGTGCCTGCTCCCAAGTCTCCGTTTCTCAAATCCCAAGCCTCATCCGGAAAGAAATGTGAAAAATGCAGGTTGGCCTGTTCTTGGCCTCTCCTTCCCCAAGCATGAGCAAGGGTGTGAGTGTGCCAGGCTGAGCCCCAAGGGATGAGCCTCCGCGCCGTACTCACCGTCTAGGGGAAGGTCCTTCGTCTTCCAGGCGGTTCTTGCAGAGGGCACGTATCCCAGATCCCAGGTTTTGTGGGCTGTGATCATGGCACAGGGCTCCTGAGCACAGAAACACCTCTGTGGGTAAGCGCAAGGAAAGACATCTCAGCTTGCCTCAGTTTCCAGCTGCCAGAGCCTAGGGGAAGGTGCTGGAGCGAAGAGAGATGGCAACACTGTCCACGGCTCCACAATCCCGTGCAAAGTCGCATCAATGCCACTTCCAGTCCTGGGGCGCCCAAAGCCGCGGGCTCCCTCCGTGCTCCCGGCGGATGTGACCTAAACAGTGTCTGTAATTAATTTACTCATTCCTGAAGGCTTTCCAGGCTCCTCCTAACTGCCAGTGGAGGGGATGCCTTTATGAACTCGGGGAGGGCAGGCAGCCGGCACTGGGGGTGCCTTGGCAGGAGAAGGGGCACCGAGCCCCGGGGATGCGAGCTTCCTTGGTCTCCCAACCGGCTGTCCCAGTCCTCGTCCCAGTCCCGGTCCTTGTCCTGGTTCCAGTCCCAGTCTCAGTCCTCGGTCTTGGTTCTTGTCTCAGTCTTTGTCGTCGTCCTAATTCCAGTCCCAGCCCCTGTCCTGGTCTCGGTCCTTTCTCCAGGTCCCAGTCCTGGTCCTAGTTCTGGTGCTGGTGCTTGTCCCGGTCCTCTCTCCCAGTCCTGGTCCTGGTCTTGTTCTTGTCCCGGTCTCTGTCCTTGTCCCAGTCCCTATCCTGGTCTCGGTCCTTTCTCCAGGTCCCGGTCCTAGTCCTGGTCCTAATCCTTATCCCTGTCCTGGTCCTGGTCTTGGTCCTTTCTCCTGGTCCCGGTTCCAGTCCCAGTCCCTGTCTCGGTCCTTTTCCCCGTTCTGGTCTTTGTCCCTGTCCCAGTTCCTGTCCTGGTCTCGGTTCTTTCTCCCGGTCCCAGTTCCTGCCCCGGTCCTTCCCCCTAGCCCCGGTCCTGGTCCCGGCCCCTTCTCCCAGACCCAGTCCCGGTCCCGGTCCTTGGTCCCAGTCCTTTCTCCCTGTCCGGCCGCTCGGGAGGCTGAGCCCCGCCCGGTGCCGGTGCCGGTGCCGGTGCGCAGAGCCCAGGCAGCGCCTCTTCTCCTGGTGCCGGTGCCGGTGGCGGCTATCGGGTAGCCGCCCCTGGCAGCCCACGGCAGCGCCGGTGCCGGTGCCAGTGCCGCAAGGCGCTCACCAGGCGCTCACCGGGCGGCCCCGCCCTCTCGGCCCCCTCTGTAACGGAAACGCCAGGCCCCGCCCCTCTCCCGTCGCCATGGAAACGCCCGCAGCCCCCGCTGGGCGGGGCGGCCCTCCCGCCGCCTCACCGGCTACCCCGCTGGACCCCCAGTTACCCCAGTGCCTACCTCCCCAGTTACACCAGTAAATCCCCAGCTACACCAACGCATCCCCACTCACCCCAGTACTTCCCCAGTTACACCAGTACCTCCCCAGTAACCCCAGTGCATCCCCACTTACCCCAATACATCTCCAGTTACTCAGTAGATCCCCAGCTACCCCAGTGCATCACCACTTACCCTAGTATGTTCCCGTTTACCCCAGTGCACCCCGTTACTCCAGTGCATGCCCAGTTGCCGAGTACCTCTCCAGTTACCCCAGTGCATCCCCACTTACCCCAGTGTATTCCCAGTTACCCTAGTGCATCACCACTCACTCCAGTGCTTCCCCAGTTATGCCAGTCCATCCGCAGTTACACCACTGCATCCCCACTTACTCCAGTATGTTCCCAGTCACCCCAGTGCATCCCCAGTTACCCCAGTACATCCCCAGTTACCCCAGTGCGTCACCATTTTTACCCCAGTGTGTTCCCACTTACCCCAGTAGCTCCCTGGTTAACCCAGTGCATCCCCAGTTACCCCAGTGTGCCCCTGTCTCTCCCCATCCCAGTCCTGGTGCTCTCCGGGGAGCCCCATCTTGCTGTGCCCCACTCCCAGCAGAGCTTGTTGGGAGCTCCTGCCTTCTCTTCCTGCACCAAACTCCGGCACAGCACTGTTCCCTGGGGGGACAATGGGGTCAGGGCCACCGGCACCACCAAGAAGGTGACCATGATACTGTTGACCCACTTAGAATCATGGAATAGTTTGGGTTGGAAGGGACCTTAAAGACCATCTAGTTGCAACCCACCCTGCTCTGGGCAGGGACATAGAATCATAGAATAACCAGGTTGGAAGAGACCCACTGGATCATTGAGTCAAACCATCCCTATCAAATCCCACTAGGTCAGGCTGCCCAAGCCTCATCCAACCAGGTGACGAGGACCAGAGGTGACAAACTGTGTCCTCGCACCCACCACATTCCCACTGTTCCCAAACACCAATCCATCAGCCAACACCGATGCCAGTCGGCACTCCTGACTCGCTGGGGCCCGGGGACCCAGATTTCACCAGGAAAACAACCTGTTTCTAACCTGCAGGCGTGAAGAAAACAACACAATGTTCCCTGAGCCTTTTCCAAAGGCCCCAGTGCCAGAAAGGCAATAAAAAGTTCTGGTTTAAATATAATTTATACACATTTTTAGGGTGTGATTTGTATCTACCTGTCTGTATTGCACACACAATCATTATGCTAATGGTTGGTTTGGGTGACACAAGTTACTCATGACTTGTTCACGGTAATTAACTGGCAGTACCGGATATTTCCCACAACAAAACTGTACTTGGCGTTGTGGCAGGCGCCCGATGCTGATGGCTCATGTCCGCACACCTGACGTGGGGATGACCTGGGGGTGCACAGGGCCTGGGCGGGTTTGGGGGTGGCTTGGGAGATGCAGGTTTGGCTCCCAATGCAGGGGAAAAAAATCCAGCAAAAATCTCCCAGCTTCTGTGAATTTCCACCTCCCTTTCCTTTCAGCTGAGGTTTATTGCTGCCCCCAGCGCAGAGCCCTCCGTGGGGATGCATATGTATGTGCCTATAGACACACACACACACACACATATATATATATATATATACACACATATATGTACCCACAGAGGCCTCAAGCAGTTGCATTGATTTGCATAAATATTCTCTTATCTGGGCAGCTCCTTCGGCTGGTTTGGTGTTAATATTGACACACAAAATTCCTTTCTACTTTCCGATAGCAGCAGTAATGCCCTATCATCACTGACTTCATTTATAAGCTGTAAGGGTAAAATAAATGTTTATGTAAATGGCTTGAAGCGATAAGTAATTTCCTGGCTTTTGAATGCTTCTGGTGTTTAATGATATTGCAATTATGAAATGCACGTAAGTCGAATCAATTACATCAAATAAGTAGAAATTAACCAGGCATATGTATGAATTCCCCAGTTTAGAAGAAAAAAACCTTAATGAATAAGAATGGAGGAAAATTTTAGATGCAGAAGAGGTTTTATGCCAACAGCCACATTCAACTAGTCACCAGTGAGCATTCAAAAGCCATGTTCAACTAGTCACCAGTGAGCATTAAAAACCCTACATCTCTGAGCTGTGGGGCTAATTTTTGGCAAGGACAGCATGGCTTTCCAGCAGCCCCAGCACAGCAGGGACAGGATCTCCAAGGATCTAGAAGTGGAGTTATTTAGGGCTAGATGCACACTGGTGGCCAGATACCAGCTCTGTTCCCCTTGGCTGTAATACTATTTAGCTCAAAGGTGTGCTAGAAATGCCAGGGGTGCCCACTGACCACCAGATGGGCTGAGGGGCTGCAGGGCAGGAGCCCATGCAGGCAGTGGGTACCCTGATTGCACCATCATTTCTGAAAGGATTCACCTGCACTGGCTGGGATAACCTCTGCTTGGTCCTCCAGCGATGCTCTGGTCCTCTTTTCCTTGGATGTCACGTCTCTACAACCTGAGTAAGCACAGGCTGACGACATCGCTGAAGGTATTTTTAGAAACGCCGCGTTGCAGGCAGGCAGAGAAAAGGCAGCGACCGGCCAGGCTTGTTGCCAACAGCACCCTCCTGCCAGCACCCAGCAGGTAGCGGGAAGGCTCAATAGATCGATGACCATCAGCACTAAAACACAGCTACCCTCTGCGGACAGCATGGACCCACTATAGGGCACGCTGCCAGGGGATGGTGACCCCAGCACGAGTTCAGCTCCGTGCTTTTAGCCCAGCCCTTTCCATAGCTGAAAACATCGCTGTTGCGATGCTGTTAAGTCAGGCAGGTTAATTCTTCTTTTACTTGGATGAAGGGAAGCTCCAGCAATCGATACACATCGCTGAGGGGGGCCTTTTGCATTAAGGCATTTGTTCTGCCCTGAGCAAATATTTAATGAACCTACATCTGTAAAGCAGCTGAAAAATCCCCTAAATCCCAGCAAAAATTTAACTCCCACTCACCCCCCTTCGAGCAATCCAATAACCCAGTCCAGGAATGCAGGCAGGAGCATACCTGAAGCTTCCCGTATATTGGGATGCCTCCTGTTGAAAAATCCCACCAGAAACACCAGACATCATGAGAACGTGTCCTCAGAGCACAATTAATTATAACTTGGCTCTAATTGTTCTAATTTTGCTTTTCCTTGAGGATGTGATGAGATTTCTTGGCGTTGCTGAGGTGTGGTGTGCCTAGCTGACACTAAATGCTTACCAAAGCAGGAATGACCCCTTTCTATTCTTACGTTGCCCTTTCGCACAAAGATAGGAGATTTAATTAAGTCTTAGCATGCTCCTGAGAAATTTAATACTCATTTTAAAGTTCGCTAACTGAATTAATTCAACCTGGAGGCTCTGATCCTTCAGATAGGGTTGTGTTAAGCTGGGCGGAGAGCAGGAGCTGCAGGGGGATGTTGCAAGGATTGCTGCCTAAACCCGGCCTACTGGGATGCTGCCAGCCCCAGCAGCAGCTTCAGATAGGTGCAAGGGGCTCTGCAACCGCTCGGCTCAGCACCCCTGGCCAAGCCCCATGAGCCAGCTAGGCTGGATTTGGGCTCCCAGAGTGGCAGCTCAGAGCCAGGACTAGGTTGAGGAGCCGTCCAGTCTGGCTGGGAGCTGCTGCACACCACAGGTTGGCTCTGCCTTCCCCCCTCCTTTATATCAAGCAGGTAAGAAAAGCAACAACTTTTTCAACCTGCTACATTCAGGTAAAGAAAAATTCTACAAGCCACATCACAACCGCAAGAACTGCTTGTACGCAGTTCGGCGAGCACGGCACGAGACATAGCAGCCATCAGATGGGTGGCTCCACCTCCCCCCCAATTTCTGACCTTGGACTGTCACAGAGCCACCTAACCAAAACCTCAGCCTCCCTGTGTCCCTTTTACCTACCTTTTCTCTGTGTCATATTTTGCAGCTGGCTTCAGGTACTGCTTTAATGTGCTTGTGCCCCCTGTAAGCAAAGCAGCACGGGGCTCATCCTGTGCCGTGGCAGCTGCTGGGGAGCTGTGAGCTGCTCTGCGAGAGGACCGCAGCTCACCTGCTAAGTCATTAATGTTTCATGGCATTAACCAATACGGGTTCCTGCTTATAAAGCCCTTCTTGGAAGCCAGGCTAAGAATAAGCACGAGGTGCCCCGGCTGAGGCTACAGCTGCACTGTAGGTTGAGGAATGCCCATGCTGCTTGGAGTGGACCCAGCAAGAGGCAGCTTGTTACCAAGTAAGTTCCATCTACGATGTTTTATCCAGCAAATAAATATCAAAGCTGTACTGAAAAGATCGCTGCATCCCAAGCAGGAGATACTGGAGCTCCCAGTCTGGCAGAAGCCTACCCATGGTCCCCTGGCCAGCCTCTATGGGGCATCCTTGGGACCCTCCAGTTTGGCATCTTTCTGCAATTCTTTTTGTACAAACAAAAAAATGTACAAAGATAAACACTGCGGGTGGGCAACTGGGATTTTTTTCCAGGGTTTTTCTACTTCTGCTGCTCATTTTCTCCTTGAAGCCCCTTACCCTGTCTGGATGATACCAGTAAAAGGCTGTGCCAAGACAGGGTTAGACTATTCTCTTCACAGACAGAAGTGATGGGAGCCACCTCCTTTCAAAAATATTTTCTGTTCTCAGCAAAACCATTTATTTTCAGTGACCTCCAAAGTGTGCTTGGCTTTGGAGAATAAATGAAGTAAAAGCAGTAATTCTGATTAATTTAGGAAATAGAGTTTCGGGGGCTGATGAAAGTATCTGTGCAAAACTGGGGGCTGATGGAAGTATCTGTGCAATGCTGGGGGCTGGTGGGATGCAGGGCTCACTAATAATATCCAGCTAGTTTAGGCACAGGCACAGGTGAACTGAGAAGAGGGAAATACCCCTGTGATGCTAAAGTATATGCCCCCATGTAAAAGAAAATATTGTGACAGTGGGTAATCCATGAGACAGGCTCAGCTGCATCCAGACTGCAACACGAAAGCTGTGCCCAACAAAGAGATGAATATGCAAATGAGGTGGGATATTCCTCGATGGAATTAAATAGCCTTTCCACTAAATGGCTTTGCTCGATATCGAGCTGTCTGCAAAATCCCACTGCGAGTCCATCCTGGCACGGGTACAGCCACGCAGGCCCAGCAGGCTCTCAGTGCACTCTCTGTCACCTATAGATTTTAATGTGCTCTAGGGATGTTCAGTGGATGTGGTCCAGCTCTCTTTTTCCCGGTGCTGCAGGGATGCTCCCACCTCCTCTGTGTGCTGTCAGGCAATCCCTTCTCTGCAATTATCTCCCCTGAGCTGGAACATGCCGGCCCACCCCACGCTATCACCTCTTCCCACTTAACAAGGAAAAAGGGTGAAGTCTTTCTAGTGTAACTTACTGAAACATATTTCATGGTGAGCTAATTATAGTGGACCTAACTAGGACCAAATCATCCTCTTTTTTTGCTTTCTTCAAAGGTGCAATTCATAACGGTGAAGAAAATTACACTCATTTAATAGGAAGAGTCACCAAAGAGATCCATAAAACCACCTGCCAAAATTTTACAGGGAGAGCAGCTTTTCCCCTTTAAAATTTAACACACGGAGATGCATAACTACTGCAGAAATTCACACTGCTTCAAAATAAAAGCATCATTTCTTGTCCCTGTGTTGTCACTTCAAAGCCTTAGACTACAGAATGGAAAACTGCAATTACAGTACCAGGATCTGTTCTCAAAGTAGGTTTTACACCCAAAGAAGGGCTGTTGCTTCTCAGCTAAGCCAGTGGAGGTTGGGGAGACAATCAAAGGAAATGTTAAGTTCCAGCCTCCTGCTAAGATTTAGGGGAAATGGAGCAGCACGGCACTGTGCAAGGCTATTTCAGAAAAGCAAACTTTTACTTCTACGTCCAATGAATATTAAACAGTCACACGCTTCAGCTCTGCTGCCTGCGCCTGGTGCTGCGTGAGCAGATTTAATTTGTCTTTATGAAGAAGAACAGCCCCACACCCATATTTTTATGCATATGCCTTGGAGATGAATGGAATGCGAAGGGTGAACCTGAGTCCTCTCCACCGGGAGATCCCTTGAGCAATCACTCACAACTGGAAAAACAAGGAGGCAGTAAGGAAAATCTGGCAGTGCTGGCAGGAGGAGCAGGCGGGAGGTTTTATGCAAACTGACAGAGAATAACTGCCAGCTTGCTGCTATTTTTCATTCAACCCTTCCCAAGCTTTCAGGAGAATTTCAGGTTCCTAGAGAGGCATTGGGTGAAAATATAAGGATGAGATGGAGAAAGAAATGGTACTCAAGGTGGTACCAGGGTTCTCCACTCAGCTGTCTTGCCTTCATCCCACCAGACAAAAAGTGCTGCTTAATAAACCCCTTGGGAAACAGCAGCAAAAAGAAATACAGAGCCTGTGTGCAAATATCCAGGAACCTTTCATGAAAGCAACTGCCATCCAGAGATGTTTTGCCTGCTTCCATCCCCAGTCTTTGCTTTTGACACAGACCCCTTCCCGCTCACCCTCAGTCCCCAGCTCTCACCTGTGGACCCAGCCATGCCAGGCCTGGACCCTGTTTTTTTTGGAAGCATCCTCCTCCATGTGCCAACCTCTGCTTGGTGCTGGCAGGTTGGCAGAAACAACCCTTAAGGCTGCAGCACTTGTTCTCCTTGCTGTGGGCAGGGATGATCTCTGCAGCCTGCATCCCACTCCTCTTGCTGCTCACCTTCTTCCAGCCCTGCAGTGACAGTCCCACTAGGGCACAGAGCGTGTGCATGACCCCACACAGATGGGAAAGAGATGCTGGGCTCTGGATACAACCTGTGTGGATCCCTGCTCAAGCCACCCTTGGACCTTGGCAGCAAGCTGAGCTGGTGCAGCTGGGCTGCTGTGGCCAATGCTCGCAGCAGCTTGCTGGGGTGGGACGCTTCACTGGGTTTTTCCACACATGGTGCCATGCAGCTGGAATGCCCGCACTGAGAAATCGTCGTCTTTTCAACAGGGGCTTTGCCAACTCAGTTCCAAACTCAGGGATCCCTTGGTGAAGCCCCTCAGGAGTTCTCCTCTCCCCTTGTTAAGGATGAGTAAATGCTTTCATAAAGATGTGGTGGCGCCCAGTCCCAGAGGGTTCCAACAGCTGACGCTGAGCGAGGATGGCAGTACTCCCCAAAAAGATGCTCCACTTGCTGCCAGCCTCCCCAGTGAGTGAAAGCAGAGGATGGTTTCCAGCACCAAGTGTCACCTTCAGTGCCTGCGCAAACCTCTGGTGGCTCTGCCCCATCCATGACCAGAGATAGAGAAAGCAACATCCTCTCCACTCCCATCTGCCAGTGCATTAAGAAAATGAGAGCTGATTAAAGTCCGTCCTCTCCCAAGCACCATTGGTCCCAGGCAAATTGCTGACACAACCTATTCAGTAGCATCGGTGGACAGGTGGACTTTCCTCCTTCCTCAGACATTAGATAGGTTTGGGGTCACTCAGGTCTGCTGTTCTGAGCACTGTCTGCAGTCAGAAGTGGTTTAATTGCACAGAATGAGTTGCTTAGTTGGATTTTTTCCCCATAACATGTTAAAAGATTGGCTTAGGCACCGGCTTTCCTTGACGACCTGCTCCTCCACTGCACACACCACACAAGGATATCGGGGTGGGACGGGAAGGAGCTCAGAGGAAAGTGCTTCTGTGTGTCCACACCACCCCATCAACCTCCATGGCCAGACAACCCCGTGGCACTAAAATCTCTCCTGTCTCTCAAGGCAGGGAGCCAGGAAAGCCCCATGTCCTTTCCGCTAACCTCCACCTGTCAACGCTTTCTAAAAGGCAGCCAAGAATGCAAAAACTGGGAGATTTGCAAAATAAACAGCGATAAATGCAAACACCTTGGTTCCTGTGCCAAGACACACAGATCATATCAGGTGAATTTACAAAAGGAAAACCGCCCTAATTAGTGTTCAGGAAAGCACTTTAATAAGAAGCACGTTAGTGTAAAAATCAAGAGCGCCAAGAGGTCAAGTCGTTCCTAAAGACCAGGAAAACAGGAAACAGGGCAGAGCTTGGCTTCAGCACCATTTTTCTCCCTTTTAAAATAATACTTTAGGGTATTAGTGAAGAATTTATAGACCCCAGCGAAATGCCCAGTGAGAGGGCAGTAGTAGCACTGTTCACAACAGGCTCTGAGCATCAGAAAGCCAGAATTGGCCAGCTCACTGTGGAGGGTTAGGCAGCTCCCACAGGCATCTCTCCTCCTTTTTGGGGCATAGAATAGGATTTATGGCTGGAGATTCCTCTTGTGACAGGAGACCAGAAGCCTTGTCAATCCTATGAATTCCATCTCACTGGTGGCTGTGACAGCAGCTCGTAACCATGGCAGCAGAGAGGTTTGCACGTGATATTGGTATTTCTGCAGCACAAAAGAGCCTCTTATCTAGAATGAGTAACTAGTCTGGCTGGTCTTCATTCTTCTGGTTGTTGCTAAAGAGAAAGCGGCACAGCACAGCCCACACGACGCTCACCCTGGGGTGAATCTGGACCATCCACAGGGAGAGCCATAGACTAGGAGGCATGGGAGGTTCCAGGACACAAAAGGTTGCTCAGACAGGTGCTGCAGCCACAGCTTTGCTGCCTGGAGGCAGACCCAGCCCACCACTTCTGAACAGTTTCAGCTGGAAAGGAAGCAGTGGCCCTGATCTATCTCACTTTCCCAGTCCTTTACCCTTCAAACCCCTTCCAATTTATCCAAGAAAACAGTTTTTAAACTTCAACTATTTGACTTCCAACTCTTCTCATGGATCAAATAACTTCAAAAAGCAGAGGAAAAAAAATGTGTGAAATAACATAGGTATCTAGGCTGCTTTACTTCTGAAGATGACTCAAATCCAGCTCCCTGGATATTGCTCAGATCTCCCTAAGACAATCACTCTAGGACAGGAACCAAAGTTGGAAAGTTCCATCCCGAAATAAAAATGGGTAAATGGAAAGAATGAGGAAAGGAAAAAAGTCATCCAGCCCAATCTAAAGCAGCTGCTGTTAATAAATGCTGCTTGGGGCAGCCGCCAGCCTGTGTGTGTCTGTGTGACCCTTTCCCGAATGGTGCTCTGGCTGCTTTTTCAGGGTATGAACTCCAGTGGGACCACTGTTGTACTTAAAAGAAGTTGTGTGCTCAGGCCAGGAAAAACCAGACTTGTATTAGCTCCGTTTTAGAGGAAGGGAAGAGGCATTCAGGGTGATTTAATTGCAACCCTGACTCAAAGCAGATCTACATGATGGAAAAAGTAGATATAGGCAGAAAAAGTGATTTACAGACAGTTCTCAGAATTAGCATGTCCTGCTGGTTCAGATCTCCAGGTTTCAAGGTTGAAGTGCTTAATTTGATTTCAGGCTTTCTAATTAAACACCATTTCACCGCACTTTCCATTTATCCTGCAACTCCTCTCTAGACCTGAGTCTAATCCTCAAACCTGCTTATGCGTTTTTACTTTCGTTATAACCTTATCAGTGATTAACCTTCAATTGCTCTCAATCTTTTTAAAAGATTGCTCCAACTATAAATATAGAAAAGCTCCCTGTCCTCTTTCTATCCAGAGGAAAACAACTTCCTTCACAGTCAGGTGCCTGTTGGGGGTTATAGCTTTCCTTCTGTAAGATTATTTTTTTTATCAGAGACATTTGTCTTCTCTAACTTCATACAGAGCAGTAAATCACTGTCACTTTTCCTAACGACATAACAGCGCAGGCCACAAAAGATATGAATACCCCTCCAGTGTAAAACGTGTGGGGGTATATATATATATAAAAATATATAAAAGTGTGTGTATATATATATGTATGTATATATATATATATAAAATGCACGTATACAAGTGTGTTTGTGTATATATATGCTTGTGTCTATATTAAAACAGTGTATATATAAAGCCTCCAGTAACAATGCTACTTGTGACGGAGACAAAACCTAACACATTCATACAGATCCAACAACAGCAAGCTCTGCTTCTTCCTTCAGCAGTTATCTAGTCCACTTATCTCACTCAAAAGCAGCAAACCTGGTTTCCATGGCTATGGACCTCTGAGAAATCCATTAATCTGAAATATAAGCCAGGAGGAAGACTGCAGTGCAGAATTTCCAGGGTGCTGGACTCGCAACCGCGTGTCAAGATCCCTCAAATATTGCATTAATATTATTAGAGGATATTGTATCGGATTGATCCAACACTTAAGGACATCAAAGCAGAACGAACAAAAGCTAATAAGAAATGCAGTAAAGGTACATGGAGCATTACCAAATCCATCAGGAACATTACAAGGGCAGTGGAAGGAAAAGACCTGTGATAAGCGCATGCTGCAAGATGCTTAATGGGAGTGAGTGGAGAGGAAAACCATTGCAAATATAGGAAAACTGGCAAATGAATGGAATTAAAGAAATCAGCAGAAAGTCAATTTTTGGAAACTCCCAAAGCGAGAGGCTCTAAATGGGCTGCCCATCTCCTTAGCCTACCTGCCATTGCTAAACAGTCCTGCACAGCAAACAGATCTGAGCTCAATTCTCCAACCCAGCTGGTAAGTCCAACCCTACCTTGACCTTAATTATTACCTGGAGAATAATCTCTCTAAAGAACTGAAGACGTCAACAGTTCACAGAAGAGGATAACTGCAAATCTCCCCACGGTTCCAGAATTACCAGTTATATATCCATCACCATCCATCTAATCTGCAGTTTGAAAATTAAGATCTTCACAGAAATATTTTCCATGTAAGAAAGTTTTTTTCTCCTCCTCCTGGTGTTTAAGAAAAAAATATCTATTCTATTAGTAGTATTATGGGATCTCTGAGCCTCTAAACTGCTTACTGAAAAACCTGTAAACAGCGCATAGGGACTTTCCTGGCTCCATTGGGGCATCAATGAGCAAAAAGACAGAAACCAACTGGAATCCACAGCAAATTAATGGCAATCTACATAGCATTTATTATAGATATAATGAATTATGAAAGCCTTTACAGCCTACTATGTATTTAAATGCTTTTTCTAAACCATGTGAAATTGTAGCAGCAAATCAGAACCCCAGCTGGACTTCCCTGGTTTATTAAGATAAATATTTATACAGTGGAAAAAAATAGTTTGTACTCCCTACCGAAACCTTCTACTCTACAGGAAACCACTTGCAAATGACTGAGAGCGAGAAATATTTAGAGTGGTTTGGGCGAGCCCAGGTTTTGCCATGCCATGTCAAGGGCAGGAGTGGCTTCAAACCCTCCTGCGGTGTACAGGAGCTCATTAAATGTGTTTAAAAGAGACCAAGCCATCGTTAATGAACACTGACATGCATTCTAACCTTTTTCTACTGCAGAAACCCAACTCTTTTGCAAGAGAGGGAAGAACCACAACAAAATAGAAAGACCCTGAAGGAGGTAAAGATCTACCCAGGGCTGCTGATGGGAAGAAGGATCATTCCGCACATGGGGGACACACTGGTGCTGACTCCCTTCGTGAACAGCCCAGTCATCTCACAGTCAGATCTGTGAGACCTGTGGCACTGCTCACAGGACCTGCAAAGTCCCTCGACCATGGTACCAGGGCTGCCTCTGGAAAAACACCTGTCCCAGCTCTTCCTCCAGAGGATAGAAACTCAGAGCCAGCAGTGTTGGGGAAACCTGCCCAGCTGGAACCTTGCGCGGGGTCTGCATCAACTCATCTGGTGCCATCTCACCCACTGCTTCTTATCGCCTCTTAGTTCATCAGCTGCTTGCTCCAGTTGTCGCTGGTTTTGAGGAAGAAGTGGAATCTGTGGTGCTGGAGGAAAACTGGACACCTTGAGCCATTAGCTGCAAGCCAAGTTTATGCCTCCCCATCCAGTGCCCTGTCCCAGTATGGTTGGGGAAGTGCCTTCACAAGAGCCCCATTGCAGTGATGAGCAAGACCAGAGTGGTTTCTCTATTTATGGGGAATGTGACCAAGAGCCATCAAAGTGACCAAAAGGCACAAGAAATTGGTAGTACTGGAAATGCATCAGGTCACTGAGATCCAGCAACAAGTACAGGGGACTCCCTGCATGCTTGTGCCTGCTTATTTGTGCCCTACAGGCTCTGGCCTGAGGCTGAAACACTGGCTGAGGGAGGAGAGCATTTACTTCACTTCCCTTTCCTATCCTAGCTGAAAACCAACACGGCCTCTCTCTTCCTGCACATGTTTTATCCCTCCAGCAGCAGCAGGTTAGTGTACCCGTGGAAACCCAGGGCTGAAAGGGATCTTCAGGAGCACTTCCTCCAGGATTGTGGTTTTTTATCCTTGAAAGCTGCTCATCAAATCTCCATAACAGCCACCAGTGATGGAGAGTCCATCACATCCCTGGAGCAGATGGCTAGCAAGATCTCCTCTCCCCAGCAGCAAACCCAAAGAGCTCTTAGCACCACACAGGGACTTCCAAGCATCTTGCAGTTTCTGTGCCCTGGGATGGACCTCAGCATTCTCATAACAGTGTGATTTGGCCTGCGCTCAGCTTGCGAGCATAGTCCACATCCTTCTCGGATGAATCACCCTGACTGCTGCTGACAACCTTGAGCCCAACAGAGAAACTTTATTCTTTTTCCCTTGTTCTTTCTGGCCAAGTGGTGACTCAGCTGTCAGAGGTGACTATTTCTTCACACTTCAGACAAACACTCATTAACTATCCAGAGCCATAAAAAGCAGTTTCTTCAGGGCTCCCTCTTCATAAGGCTGGATTTCAAATCAAGAAGGATGGCAAGTGGGAATATTCATGAATATGCTTAATAAAAATAGATCTCTAGTGCACAGAAACCTTGTATGGTTCTGGGGCATATGGGAGAGGGTTTTATCAACACTGGGTGAAGGTCTAGGCAGAAAAGAAAGGCAGATCCTACGCATAGCACTTAGTGAAGCCTACAAGCCACTGTGTAGAAACTGTTATCAACAAAAAGCTTCTACCTCAGGCATTTGCCTGACTCCTACTCTTGCCCCCAGGACTTGTGTGTTTTTCATTTCTCTTCTTTCACCTCTTTCTCATCTTCCTCCTCTTTCTCGTCTTTCTCCTCTTTCTCGTCTTTCTCCTCTTTCTCGTCTTTCTCCTCTTTCTCGTCTTCCTTCTCCGAAATCTCAGCAGCAAGGATTTCTTCATCTTCTTGTGCCGTAGAAATCACACGAAAGGTGACTAAACTATCGGAAGATTTTGAAAATAACTCCTCTCCCAGGTGGGTGTGTGGTTTCGGGGAGGTGACAGGTGATCTCCGGTGCACTGGGGATTTCGGTGGGGTTGGACTGAGGCTGGAACCCTATGAGCCAAAAACAAAAGGCAAAAAATCAACCTTAGCAGACCCTTATGTGCTACCCCAACCAGAGTCTGCAATGTGCAAAGCCAGGCAAGCGTTTTGCAGTTTGACTGTACGGCACCTCACCATGAGGATGGCAGCTTGCTGCCAAAAACAACCCCTGTGCGAAGGGCTGGATTATATCCTGCACGTCTTGAGAGAAGCATATGAGGTGAGTCCAACAAAGCTTTCCAACACATCCTGCCTCAGAAACCTCACCTACTCGCGTGCCATGGAGAGGAATGTCCATCTAACAGGGTCCCGTTAACCCCATTAGTGGAGTGAGCTCCTACTACATGCACCCTCCAGTGACAGGTCTTGTTGCCTCTACTTACAGAGCACTCAGTGCAACTGTTCACTGCTGCCTTTAACTGCTTATTTGTTAATGTTTACCACCGCATGGTGTGAAGCCTCATAGTGCTTTTGTGAAGGAAATGCAGGAATGCAGTTATGCTCAGCATCTCCCTGGATATTTATCCAGCCTCAAGGCCAGTGCGTGCTCCCTATCAGCTGCTCTTTCACCTCCCTTTACGTGTCCAGATGTGACACTCTTGCACAATTCCATGCTGGGAAAAGTAACAACAAGGTATGCATGGAAATGTGATCTTTTTTACGAGTTTAGCAGAGATACTTAGAAGGGGAAGGAGGAACAACAAACAATAGCAGGGCCGTTTTAGTTTTCAGTTGCTTATGAAAGAAAAGGAAGAGTGACTTCACTGCAGCTCACGCAGAGCTGGCAGGATGGCGTGTCTGCCGCTGGCAGCCTCAGCCCCAACCACACTGTGAAAGCTTTGCAAATATCGACTGGGCTGTGGCTGCTGGATGCTGCCATCACCCTCTGTCCCACCAGCACATCGATTAACTACGAGCGGCTCTGTCTCTGCAGCACGCAAGAGATGTTTGTCTGTGGCTACAGTCCAGCTAGAAATTAGACTCAGGCTTAGCACGGCTGGACAAATGTCAATGTGTTTCTCTTCTGTGCTGCAAAACAAATCCCTGAGGGACAATGACATTCTCCCAAGGCCATGTGTAAGATGTTGGACCACCCCTTCCCGTCTGCCAAGTTACGTCAGAACCCGATCACCTCCCTCCTTTAAGGCACCTTAATAACTTTCAGTCAGAGGAAGGGAGTAGCAACTGGCACCTAACAAAGCAAATCCAAATTGCCACCCCTCTCCATGCTGACCTGCGCTGCCTGCATCGCCTTCAGCTCCTTCAGCCTCCACCGGAGCTGTGCCAGCGGCCCTTTGCCTCCCATCTTCCCCGCGGCAGCCAGGGCAGCCTGGAAGAGCTTCGGAGTGTCAGGTTTGGGGGGGATGATCAGTGAGTCTCCAGGCACTCCTTTCTCCTCTTTAGGTTTATTGTTGTTTCTCAGCATTTTCCTACAGCAAGGAAAATGAGAGATGATTTCAGTCTGCGGACAAGTTATATTAGCTGGCTTTTATAATGCAGAAAAACTAGACTTTAAAAAGACAGGGATATTTTAGGAAGGACAGAAAATCAAATCTAAGTAATGCTAAAAACTAAAGTGAGTATTTTAATAGATTTTTAAAGGAATGCACTTTGGCTGCATTCATTCCAGAGCTGCTGTGAAGCCTTGCAGCAGGGCAGGGCTGGCTCTGGACATCTCCAGCCCAGCAGCGAGGGATGGCTGCCCTCTGCTGAAGCTCAGCACCTCCAGCCCTGCTCTCCTCCAGGAATACACACTTCACCCTGCCTGCAGCAGGAGTTTTCCCAGGGTTTCAGTACAGAGAGAACCCCCACCGCTATCTTGAAACCCTTATTCTGTTTTGTTTTGGTTTTTTTAAATCCCGCAGGCTAGAAAGCAGCAGCCTGATACGCACTTGGCCTTTTTGCGCAGCAGCTTCTGAGACTCCGGATAATGGACCAAAATCTCATTCAAGTCCTTCTTATCCAAAATGAAGAGGTTAGCAAAGCCATGAGCTACAACGTTTGCTGTTCGGCGATTTCCCCCTCCGGCTGCCAGCAAACTGAGAGAGACACGGTGAGATGTTAACACCATTATTAATGGGCTCAACACAGCACCTGCCATTTAAAATCTCCCTTTTCCCATCGCATCTCCCATCTCTGTCTTTCAGAGGACTCAGAGTTTAATTTTCACTCCAAATGAAATTTTCCAAGCCCAGTTTTTAAAAAGATGCCGTGAAGCGTTGGCATTGAGCCAATTATTTTTATATATAAAATTACTTGCCTTCTTGAAGGTTTAAATATTGTATTTTACACCACTCTGCTGTCTGCTGGGCTGTGGGGAGGCAACCTCTATCACTGTGTTTCAAATTGGTGCAGGGTTTTATGTGCCCATAGAATGGGCAGATTAATGGCTGGGAGGTTGTTTTATCTTAACATCTTTTCTTATCCATTTCCCCATACCTCCACATAACTCTGCTTACAGTCACTGTCTCCTCAGGCAGAAAGCCACACACTGACAAAAATAGTGGAAAAGCTCCAAGAAAAGAAGCTGTAATTTGTGTAGCAAACACTGCTCAGTGTTTGTAGCTCTCAACAGCAAAAATCAATGAGGGGGTTGTTGAGCCCTCCACCTCCCACCCTCCTCACCCAGACCCCATGAGCTGTATTTCCCTGGCGACGCTGCACTCACCTTATTTCTCCAAACACAGATCCAGCTTTCAGAGTCACCAGCACAGTTTTGCCATCGGGTCCCCCCAGCACCTGCACTTGCCCTGCCTGGATAATGTACATCTCACGGCCGATTTCTCCCTGCAATGAAGATGGAGACGTGAGGGATCCCCAGAAACAGGGAGACCTTATGGACAACCTGACCAGCATCTCACTAGAACTTCCATGACCATACTCCGAGCTCGTATATCCTAAAGGTCTTTTTCCAACCTAAACAATTCTGTGATTCTATAACACTTTGTCCTGGTGGTGCTCGCTCCCAAGCATCCTCATCTAAGCATTCCAAAGCCTCCTCCAGCTCAGCAGGCTGTTCCCTGCTCTCTTGCTGTTTGTGGCTGGTCAGTCTTTTCACAAGAGCAGCTGCAATGAGGATGTCTTCTCTCTGAATTTCCTCTCTGTGCAGTAGCTCAATGCCATGTTGGTGGGCTTTCCCCACTCCGCATTGCTGCTGCACAGCCTGGCCACGACACAGGGGATGGGAGGCTATCTGAGTGTCTCGTTACCTTCTTACACACATAGTCATTAGGCAGGTAGACCACTGATCTGAGCCGCTTCAGCATGTCGAAGATCATCTGCCTGTCGCAGCCCTGAGCCGAAACAGAACCAACAGTGCTGTTAGTGTGCATTGGCACACCATGTACCACCAGGCAGGGCTTGAGCTGCAGAGAGTACCTGGAACAGGGCCACTTTGCTCACAATGTTGTAGTTCACGTCGATGGCGATGTCCAGCCTCATCTTGTCTGGCAGCTGCACCAGTAGCTCTGACTCATCTGTGGGGCAAAGAAGAAAACTGGCTTTTTACAGCACTTAATCCAGCTGTTTCCAGCATCCTTGGCAAAGATGTGAGAAAGCAACCTGCCTTTTGGTGGCAGAGGGCAGGAGTCAGCTTGCCCCAAAGGGTCTCCTCCAGCCTCTGCCCACCCAGCAACCTGCAGGTCTAAAGCCAAAGGGTGATGGGAAAGCGACCCTCCTCATTATTCTTTCCTTGAAGGCTCTCAGAGACAGAACAGTAAGCCCAAGCCAGGATCTCTCCTGACGAGGAGAGTGAGTTCAGAGGTCCTGTCTGATAATTTATCAGCAGGGTGAGCCAGCAGGTTTGCTGTTGGACATGCTCTGGCCAGTGACTGTCCTCTCCCCAGTGGGTGCAATACTGGACTCAGTGTGCTATGACGGATCACCAGGGTGCAGCAGCCTTGTGGCAGCCTGTATACTTTATCATAGAATCACCAGGTTGGAAGAGACCCACCGGATCATCGAGTCCAACCATTCCTATCAAACACTAAACCATGTCCCTCAGCACCTCATCCACCCGTGCCTTAAACACCTCCAAGGAGGGGGACTCAACCACCTCAGAGGGCAAACAACCCCGTACAGCAAAAATAAGCCACCCCCCTCCCCAAAACCACAGCGCTATTTGACAGTAACATTTCAGTTCTGCAAAGCAACTGCAGTGAAACACACACAGTGCAATTGTTGACCCTTGGAGCGGTTGGATCTCACCTAACATGCCTTGTGAATGCCACGTATACTCGTACCACGTTTTCACCCGGTTCTGAACAGTTTTGGGGATTTTGTAGAAGTTCATGTATTTAATGGTACTGTCCATGCAACTCCGATAGTAAGTTTGCCCTGCAGTAGCAGCACCAACCACATCTCTCATCTGAATGGGAGGAAGAGGTGTTTTAATTGCTGTTGCTTATCCATTACACAGGTCAAGCATTCTAGAACACGTATGCTGAGTCCTAACAGCATCTGCCAAATCCTTTTTGTTTTCCACCAATGTAGAGCATGGGGAAAACAAACCTGGAGACACAAACGTGTGGATCAGCCCCACCAAAACTTCGCCCACCTGAGGCTGGGAGCTTCCCATGACTCCTGCTCACCTGCCCTATCATGACAGAGAACGCGAAGACACCTGTGAAGTAGTTCAGCAGCTGAAAGACGATCTCAAACAGTGTCTTGGGGTCTGGCAGGCCCCCGATGGTGATGAGGGTTTTGACTGCCCAGTAGTAGCAGCGGATGTAGCTGAGAGGAAAAGAGGAGGCAGCTGTGAATGCATTTCGGGTGTGAAGGAGCATTACATCCCTCAGTATCGAGCTCGCATCCTCTGGCCACACCAAGCCAGAGCCTGCTGATAGTAATTATGGGTGATGAAGGGAAAATGAAGGGGCAGACTCTCCACCATGCCTGCAGGTGCAGAAGGTGCTACAGGAGCAGGGGGACATAGTGACCCTCCAGAATGGGAGGCTCAGCTGCTGTGGAAGCTCCTATTTTTTGCTTCTTTCAGCCCCACTACCATAAATCAGCAAGTTATTTTCAGTGACACTGACAGTTTTAGAAATAGTCAGGGGAAGAAAAAGGGTTACAAGCAAATTGTTGGCATGGGAGATGGAAGATACCAAGTGAATTCTTGAGTCACTGCTCTCGGGCACTCCCCTGGATGTTATAGTTACATCTGGAGATAGATACAGGGATGCATGGCACACAAAATAACTATATCGCAGCAACAACAACATGGGAAGCTGAGCACTCAAAGGACAGGCAACCCCAGCACTGAGGCAGATTGGGTGACAGTCACTCATCCTTATCTACACCCACAGCTCACTATAAATCCTTAATGCACTCACCCACTCCCTTTTTTTGCAGGAAACTCATTTACTGCATGGTGCTAAATTAATTAAATATTACTCAGCATTTTATTTTGCCCATGTTGTACAACAGGCAGATGAAAGCATTTGCTACGAGGTGGCATTCAGGTTGTGAGCCAAGTGCTCCCCCCGTGGCATCCATCACAGACAGTACAGTGAATATCTTACATGTTTCATGGAAATGCCATTGTAAGGGGACACAGTGGCCACTGCCCCCATCTCAGCCCAGCTGCAGCCTCCTCATGTTGCAGCACCATATCTTACCATACACCCCATCCCTCCCGCTCCCGTCATTCTCCCTGGCACCACAACTCCTCCTGGCATCTCTGACCTTTTGCTTCAGGAGTTTCTATGACCGCAGCTGCTTACTGCTAATCATAAAATCATAGAACAACCAGGTTGGAAGAGACCCATCGGATCATCAAGTCCAACCATTCCTATCCAACACATCCACATCCCTCAGGACCTCGTCCACCCGTCCCTTAAATACCTCCAGGGAAGGTGAATCAACCACCTCCCTGGGCAGCCTATTCCAATGCCCAATGACCCTTTCCGTGAAAAACTTCCTCCTAGTCTCTAGCCTAATGAAACCACCTTCTTACTGCAGCTCATCACATCAGTCTGGGCTGTGTAAGGACCCAAACACTGGCTTGTACCTGTTTCCTTCTCCATCGTAGACCCAGGTGGTAGAGCCCAGTCCTTCATAGGCTGATGCCCAGTAGTAGAGGCAGGAATTCACGTGCAAGCTGTACAGTAAATAGGCAGTGGTCCGAATCACTCTGAAGAATAAAAGAGGATGGGGAGGGCAGATAGAGCAGGAGGAGAGATGATACCCATGCTGGATCCACCCCTGCCCCAGCACCACAAGGAGCTTTGAAGGGATGAGCTGGGTGCTGACCATGCAGATCCTGCCAATACAGAAACCACAGAGCATTCAGACTTGTAGCCCTGCTGCTCCCTCCTGTGGCCCTGCAGCTCCAGAAGTGAAGGGAAAAAAGCAGCCACCTTATCTGCTGGTGGCTCCTCTTCATTGCTAGGAAACTGCCCCCAGCCCTGCTGGGTTGGGGAGAGGTGATCCTACCCACATGGGCTTCAGGACCCTCACATCCCTCCTGCATCAGCCAATGCCCATGTCAGCTGGTCCAGGATCAGCAGGAAAATAAATCAGAAACCCAGAATGGGTGCACACCTATATGAACCTTCTTCTCCAGAAGCAAGCAGCATCTCCACTCCCTCTCCATCCATCCCTTCCTCTCACCTGTAGATGTATGCCTTGCTCAGGATAGCCTCCAGGCGGTTGTTGAACTCGAAGAAGGCCATGTACTGGGAGGAGAAGGAAAGCAGCATGTTACAGCTTCCCGCACCCCTGACTGGGACAGCGGCATTCCCAAAGAACCCCACTCCCCCTAGCTTCCCTCCTGCAGCACAAACTGCCATGGACAGATTTGGGTCCATCTATTGGTGCCCCTCTATTCAAATGTTAGGGTGTTTTAGGACTGAAATGAAGCATGTAACAGCCTCACAATGCCTTCAGGACAAGACTCATCTATTTTAGAATCCTCTTACCATCATCAGTGATTCTCCCTAGCCATAGCTTACCCCAGCCAGAACGGGATTCCTTCACATCCACTGCGACTGCTCTGCCCGATCTTACAAGCCCAAACTCACCTTCAGACAGCGAGGAAAACGCAGGAGTGGGTTAACTCCAACTTTGAAGTACAAGAAATCCAGGGGCAGGAGGCACATCACGTCCATCTGAAATCCACACAGAGAGAGAAACCTCTGTGGGGACCTGCAGGCACGGTAGGGTGAAGTTACAAGCCACAGTTCAAGTTAAAGATTGAGATTAATGAATAAAATTACATCAAACCTTAAAGCGTTGTGATCGCAGATAGTTCTCTTTCATAGCCTTTTTATCAGTCTGGTTGCAAATAGGAGAGGGGAGAGAAGAGAAAAATCAATCATTGCTTGCAGAAAGGAAAGTCATGGCCAGCATGGTCCTGCCTGGCTTTCCTCTTCTGCACCATGACAGGGAAGAGTTTTCCTTCATGCCTGGGAAGGGGAACAGAGCAAGAGGAGCAGAAGACCTGACTGTGTGGCACCATCCCATCCTGTCTCAGGCCATCCTGCGTTTGTTTTGCCTCCCAGAGGAAGCACATCGCAGTGCCAGCAGCACAAAAGTCAGATTTTACAGGAGAAATCTCCCTATCTAAACATTTCCATGGGCATGGGAAGGCTATACCCTCAAGGTTTTATTTTTCACAGCTTATTTAATTGGATATGGAAATGAAATGAAGGGCTTTCATTTATCTTAGGCGCATGATCTATGTGTTCAGATTGCAATATATCAGTTTGTCAGACAAAAAGCCTACTAGCTTATCCACTGCATGGCAGGAGAGATGCTTGCAGTCCTCCAAGAGTGGACATGGCCATGGTGGGACAACTTGGAGAGCTCGATTCAGAGACCAGTGACCAGCACCATTCGTGTCACTGGGGATGATGGGGATGGGAGGTCCCTGTAGCTGGTTTCTTGAGGTGGGATGCAGTGTGCTGCCACTCACTATTATGTCTCCCCCTCGGACAAACTGCAGCCGGGTCTGAAAGACGAGGATGTCCAGCAGATAGATGAGATCGCAGAGGTAGTCCATGAGTAGCCAGAAGTGGATATTTGCAGGGGTCTGGTAGGGGAAAGCCCAGCGGACGGGAATCAGCCAGCAGTTCCAGTTCCAGGCCATGACAACGAAGAACAGCCACAGCACATACATCAGGTCTGCACACAGGGAACCACACCATGATTAATATGGCATCTGTCCCTTGTCCATGCTAATCCGTCATGCAAAGGGGTTTGCATCCCCTGCCCTGTGTACAAGGTGATGTCTTATCAACAGCATTGAGTTGCAGCAGACCTGGGCTCTAGATGCAAAGGGAATGCCACTGCTTGCAGAACACATTGCTTTTTATCAGTAAACCTATTCTAACTTTGCTGGTCCAGCTAGGTTTGCCTTTGCTTTGCTCCCACAAAACTGACTTTCTTGCTTTGTGTCTAGCTGCTCAAGCCTGGGCTCTTCAAAGTGGCTGTGAAACAGGAAAGACTGAGGTAGGAGCTCAGTTCCTGTGGGGTGTCCACCAGCCGGTAATATTTTCTTTTTTGATTTTTTTGTTTTTATTCGGGGTGTCCACACCACAGGGACAGCATTTGCCCAAAAAGCCTGAAAAGAAGAAGGTGGCTGCCCTTTTCCTGCCTGGTTTTGCTCCTGAGACTCACAGCTATCAAGAGATGTTTTGGAAAGCCTGTGCCTTGCAGGGTAATGTAAAACTTTTGTTCTTAGTGGATAGGTATAAGCTAAGTTGCACCTTCCTTATTTGTCATTCCTTCTCCACAAAGCCTCATGTTTTACACCTTCTCCCCTCCTTACCCTCTCCCCTCCAGCCCCACCACCTTGTCCCCAACTGGGCTGTGTGGCCGTGCTCCATCACTCACTGGTGAGTGGGTCGATGCTGCTGGGGAACTGGTAGTTCTTCAGGCGATCCAGCCAGGGCCGGTACTTGAACGCGCAGCACAGCATCTCACAGTAGTGCTCATCCTCTGCTGTCTTGTCCCGCTCTGGCTCCCCTTTCGGGGGAGGTACCGGTGCAGCTGCAGGAGCTGCTTTGGTGGGTGCTGGAAGAAACCACACAGTTTTTTATAAAGGACAGAAAAATCCTCTTACAGCAACTTGTTTTAAAGTCTTTAAACTGTTAATGAAGCAACTGTCTCCCTAAAGATACGGTTTGTGTGGGGACCCAGCAGTTAGACACTCCCAGATCCACTCAAACTCACATGACGCAGGGCTCTCATCATCTGAGGTGACATCAGGATCAATCAGCTTCTCCTTCACCCTCTCGGTCCTCTCTTTGAAGAGCTTCACCAGCTCCTGCAGCCGGGTGTTGATGACGGCACTGTTTAGGCTTGTGGCTGAACCTACGCGCTCGGGCAGGCTGTGAGGAGACCATCGGGCATTTAATGCAGGTAGGAAAGGCCAAGGGTTGGATCGTCACCCATGTTTTAACCTACAGGATCCTGAATAAGAATTTAGCCATATTTATTTGGCTACTGGGTAATCAGAAGAGCACAGCTTAAGGGGTCTTCAGTTAAATATGTTAAAGCAACACCAGCCTGAGCGTCATCCTTGCCCTGGGGGACGAGACGGCCTCAGAGTGACTTGGGAAGCAGCAAGATCACAGGCAGGATTGTGTGCACTTGCGAGAAGATTAGTTTTTTAGGAAATATGGTGTGAAAATGTGCACCAAGCCCTTGAATTTATAAACTATACAGTCTCTTTTCAGCCTTTTTATTAAAACTAGGTTGAATTCAGACCAGGATGCTTTACACCTAGCATGACTGACAAGCATCACTATGAGGGAGAACAAAACCAAGTTCATTTGCTGTAGCTCCAGGCTGGTTCATTGTGATAACTGGTCCAACAGTTTCTGCCCAGGAAGAAGGATAAATCTTGCACTATGTGGAGGTGCAGACCCTCCCCATGTCTTTGTTTCCCAAGGAAGGCAGTTGACTCTAAAGCTCTTCCCTGGGATGCTGGGAAGCCAGGACCTGGGTTGCTTGATGCAGACCTTGTGCTTGTTTCCTATATGGAAGAGTAAGATTATTTCCCTACAACCAGCAAAAACAAGGTGTACCCACAGTGCTATGGTATGTGTAGATCAAAGATGCATCTTTTCCATGGTAAAACCGAGGTGAGATGGTTTCTACCTGGATACAGGAAAAATAAGAGAGCAGTTTCTACTCCAGAGAGCATTGTGGTCATTATTTTTGAGAGGGGAAGCGTTGCTCCTCGCACAGTGCTAGGCTGGCTGCTGGCACAGCTCCCTGTTCCCTTGTTCCCTGTTCTAGGATCTTTGCTGTTTCCACTTGAGCCCTGGCATATGAATCCCTGGGTGCTCAGCTGATCCAGTCCCACCACGCACCTTTCCTTCTGCTCTTCATCCCAGCCCAGCAGTGTCCGGGTGGGTGACTGGTTCTCGTCCGGACCATCTGAGGAAAACAGCAGCTTCCTCCTGTGGACACAAACACAGCAGCATGGGCTCAGTTTGTCCTCCATTCTCAGCCAGCTCCTATCCCTAGTGTTCCTCCCAGCTCTCACCTGTTTTCCACCTCCCCTTCTCCTACCAGGATCAGTTTCCCCCTGATTTTTGGCATTACTTGCAATCAACGGGAGCAAATCACCCTGCTCCTTTGTGCCTAAAGCCCTAATTCTTCCTGGGCATCACTGAGCCCACGGCTGCACCAGCACACAGCCACCCAGACCATTTTGGTCTGGACTCGATGATCCAATGGTTGGATTCAACGATCCGATGGGTCCCTTCCAACCTGGTTGTTCTATGACTCTATGGTTTCGCAACCCAGTTTTGGCATCCAGCAAGATGCACGGAGGGTGAGGAGCAGGCCATGCTTTTCCCAGTGCTACACCATCACGATGCTGCACTTCGAGTAAAATGCAATGCCAGTGAAATGGAGCAAGAACATGAAATCTAGGAAAAAAGGACAGTACTGAGGACACTGCGCAGTTCTGAGCTGGCTCCACAGCACCTTAAAACTCTGAAACAAAGAATGGATTGCAGAGCAGCAGGTATATAACATGCTGATACCTGCAAAGCGAAGTGCAAAGTAGAACAGCAAGAATGGCTCCAGGAGCCACTGCAAACTATAAATGGCTCAAGGAGCACTATAAAAGCTGTTCTGGTGATGCTTGTCCAGTGGCAGCTGCTGCCTTCCCTAGATGTGTCCTAACACAACTGGGGGCTCCCTTTGGCACAGATTTGTTTCTGGGACAACTTCCTTACATATGGGCAAACAACCTGGCAGAAAGAGATCTGAATACAAAGATGACAATCACAGCCTCTTGTTTGGGGGTGACACTCACCATACACACATCACCCTGGCTCACTGGCCAAACCTCACAGAAACGGGTTGCTACGTACGACTGAATAAATTTTCCTGTCCCAGCACTACCGTGGGGGTTAAGAGCACAAGAAGTCAGGGGCTGTGCCTGGGCAGAGCTGTACCTGGGGGATGCCAGTGGTGTACCGGGCACCGCCAGCAAATTGGGAGCACCAGTAGTGGGCACCGGTAGGTGGGAACCATCATCCTCCACAGCATTGCCTCCACCATCCACATCCTTAATGTCCACAGTGGGGTAATTACCTGACCCGTGGAGAAGGACAATAATTACAGGTGAGAGGGGTGCAGGGACCAGGCTGCAGCCAGGATGAATCCCCAAGCCCCACTGCCTCCACAGAGCTGCTCCCAGGCCCCGCAGTGTGCTGGAAGTTCTCTCCTTTTCTCTTCACTCCATTCTTACCCAGCATTCCTTTCTCCTAACAGTTTGGAGCATTTCTTTATCTTTTATTTTTGCCCAGTTTTCAGTGCTATAAGAAGTACCAGCTTCTTCCCTTCTGCTTTCCCAGCTTGCAACTACTCTGGACACGTTTTGGGTTCCCGTGGTTCTGAAAACGATGCAGGATCCCAGGATTACCAGCTGCAAACCTCCCTTAAAGGGTCTAGAAAATCTCCTGGGTCTTCCGAACACAAATATGAGTCACACAATCTCCAACTACATAAGCATTTGCTTTTCGTGCAAAATAATGCACCATTTAAATAAGAATTTGTGGCCTCTATCTTTTGCAGGAGTAATAACTGCTTCCTGCCACAAGGAAGGTTAGAAGCAGGAAGGCTGGATGCTTATCATGTGTAAGAAGAGATGCCAGTTGCCCAAGGGAAAAATGCTGTTGGGGTTATCTTGGCTAGACCTTGCAGCCAGTCATGCTGTGAAGTGTTATCCCTTTTCTTAGCTATATAACACAATGCAACGAGTTCCTGCTGGTTTTCTGTTAAGGAAGGTTTTCACACATCTGAAAGACCCTGCGCATTCCTCCCATCCCATGCTGATGTGAGAGCTGTAGGTCAGAGTGGCTCCAACAAATCAACAAAAATTGCTAAGTTAAAATCCCTCTTCATGTAAGGAAAAGCAGCAGCATTTGGCTTGCTGGTTAAAAACAAAGCAAAGCTACGGAAACATTATTTGTGCTTTTGGGTTAAAAGGTAGAGAAGTGTAAACAGCAAACCTCCATCTTACTGTCCTCAGAGTAAGGGCGAGTTGCAGGAACGCTAAGGAGAGAACCGTGAGTGCAGCAGATATCTAACCCTCTGCCTGCAGGTCACGTGGGAGAGTTTTTGGCCAAGCTGGTCAAAATATATAGCGTATCATTTACAGATATTTGCAAATGCTTTCTAGGAATTAGCTAGAATGGCACATAGTGATGAAGCAGAAGCAGAAAAAAACATTAGTGTTTTTCCCCAGCCTCTGAGCTGCAACACAAAGCACACGTTATATCCCACCCTTCCCCTGCCAGAAGCAACAAAAAGCAATGACTCCATAAGTAACCCCACGCCCCCCTCAAGCTACACAAGCCCATCAGCAAAGCCAACATCTCTAATACCTATGGGGGATTGCTCCTCATTGCAAAAATTGGGGTTGGCAACTCCAGCCTTTGGCTTGCTGGTGACAAGGACAGGGATGTGGGAAGCAGCGGTGGCTCTGTAGCTGGGGACATTGGGGAGATGCTCTAGCGTGCTGTGGCTGGGAGGGGAGGCATCCCCGCCGTCGAGCGGCTTGTCATGCACCAGCCGATCTAGCTCGACGTCTTGGACACGCTGGGACATGCTGCTAGGCACCTAGGTGCTTCAAGCAAAGGACAAGACATCTGAAGCTGCAACAAAACACAGAATGGTTTGAGACAGGACAGTTGTGTCAACACAGAGTGATGTAGAGCTGGTGCAGTTTTTATGGCTGGTCAGCGCTCACAGATGTTGGTAGCAGAGGTGGTGAGCACCCTACCACGGGCTTTTCTAGCATTGCTGCAAGATCAGAGTGCTCTGCAGGGCTGCATGAGCAGAGAAATCTCCAGCCTGTACCAGGGCTCAGGTCAAGCTGACCCTTGTGCAACTCCCCTAGTGTCAGTGGAGTTACACCAGGACCTGCCTTTCCACATTCAGGCTGTTTTGGGAGCTCACCACCTAATTTTCATTACCAACCCATTACCTTCCTAAATTGTTACATTAAAATGCCACTAGATACTTCCCATATTGAGCAAAGCGGCAGAGAAAATCCTTTTTATCCCTCGCTACGTGCTAAAGAAGGAACCCTTTCACAGCAGAGGTTACTTAATCAACAAGACTAAGTATTGCGTGGGCACCAGGCTTTCAGAGCTGGCTCCAGCTGATGACAATATTGCCATTGCACTGTTCCCACGGGATGCTTTAAGCCCTGACTGCCCATGCCAGCTGCCTGCTCGCAGACAGTGAGTGGCAGGGAGAGAGAAGCTGCATTTTCCCCTTGTCAGACACTGACTGCTTTCTTTCCTCCTAATTTCACGTTGCTCTGCTATATATTATACCTTCAGCATCAGTTTCAGCAGTTTCAGTTGTCTTCTCTTCCACCTTCAAAACAAACAAACAAAAAGCCATTTCAAGGAGAAAAAGACCTGGTGTATCAGTAAAAGAGCAGACTTTGCAGCTTGATTGGTTGCCCCATCTGCCCCAGCCTCTCAGTCTGTTGTTCCGCATGCATTTTAGGGTGAATGCTTGTTGCCCTCAGCACACAGCTACTGCTGTTTTCTCAGGTCTAGAGATAGGTACATCTTGGTGGGCAGCATACCCAGTGCCCCTCCTGGTCCCTGCTTCTCACCAGGTCACTGCATCCCCCCAGACAAGCACTGAGCCCCTGGCATGTACTGGGTAGCAAGAACTCACTGCAGATCTAAACCCAAGCAGGAATTGACGTTGTACCTGTAAAAAAGCACCTTCGAGGTCATTTATCTCGGCTTCTTCCAGCTGCTCAAACCTCAGGGCCTCTTCTGCAAAGTAGACTTCATCCACACCCTCATCAACAGTGAGACAAGGCGACTGGAGCAAGGGTCTGCATCAAAAGAGAAGCACTTGAGCTTGATTTTGCCCTTTCTGAGGGTCGGCACATTGTGAATGGACGGCATCCCAGCAATGCACGGGCAACACATCAACGGGGATGATGCACGGTTCTTCCATTTCAGGGAGCACTGCTCCTCCAGGTGCATGGCAAGCCCCATGTGCAGGCAAACAATACCAGATATCATCTTTGAGTACAGTAGTGGTATCAAGAAATTACTGCTTATGTTAGTAAGGACTTGGAAAAAATGCTGCGGGAGAGACCAGGTAAGAGGTGCAAGATTTGCTAATGCAAAAGGATAGAGGCAGTATGTTTCTCCTGCTGTGCATAATGATTTCTAATATAATTGTAATCTACCAAATAAATAGCTGAGAGCCTAATTTCCAGGCAGGGCTGCTCTGCATGCTCCATCAAAATCCCACATTATGTATCCAACTCATTTTCCTTCAGCAGCAAGCACAGACCTCAGTTCCACCACTCTGACAAAAGAGGCTCACAAAACTGGTGTGATTGGCTCTATATAACTTTACAACTCACTAAAAAAAAAAAAAAAGGCTGATTGTGTTGTGCACTTATCTCCTGATTTGCTCTTTCCTGATGAGAGATACAAAGCAGGAGTTTGGCATAATGAAAAAATTTAAACCCACTAACCATGTGAAAAGAGAACGACCGTCTTTCTGCATGCTTTGCAGGTCCTAAATCAGAAGATGGATGTAATAAGCAATGGCTGGTTTTTCTCCTTTATCTCCATGTCACGAAAAACTGTTATGTTGCAAGGTCTTTTTCAATAATTTCCACACACCTTTATTTTGTTTTTAAAATCAGACTTCCCTCAATTGCAATCAGAACTCTCTTTATCCTAATCTAGAAAACCTGTAGTGTCTCTCTTTTCTCATAAACAAACACATTGAAGGGCTGTGCAGCATCTCATTCACCCAACAACTGAAGCTCAAGTTTCTATAGTGAATCTCCAGGAACAGATGTTGATGAAATAAGAAAATATGCTTTTAACACTGAACAACCATGTGTTTTCAGCTTCTTCCTGCAAATCTGGCTACTTCAGAGGAATTAGGAGAGAATAATATCGTAGCACTAGGTACTAAATCCCTAACTATTTCTCTCACAAGAAATCAGAGCAAACTACAAAATTAAACAGAAAGATTTTTCTAAATACCACCTAGACCTACAGCAGCTGACGATAACTCAGCTATTTTCTACAATAGGAAAAAATGTAAAATTGTACCTACTTGTATTAAGTAGCATTTGCAGGTACAACACATAATCCTGTATTTAAATTCATCTCTGTAATACTCATAATAATCCCAACTACCCTGAATTAACAGATATGGTTTTAAATAATGTGGATACTCTCCAGAAGGTGGGTGCTCCCGGCTCCCAGGAAAAGCACAAGCCAGATCTGCTGCTCAGCCGAGCTGCTGGACCCCACGGGAGAGGATGGCCAGGGACTGTGGTTGCTAGGGACAGCGGCGATGGAGATGGAGTCCGCGTCACCAGGAGACACTTGCCTGTCACCAGGTACCACGTCAGCAGCGAACCCGGGGATGAGCAGCTTTGCAAAAGCATCTGTCCCCAAACACATGCATCCCTCCCCAAACAAATAAACCCCAGCCACCCACCAGGTTGGGGAGCTTCGTTCTGCCAAGAGGAGCTCATCCCCTGGTGTTTCAGCCTCTCCAGCTTGTGAACGCAGTCGAAACAAGAACAATTGTGTTCGTATTCACTTCCAACAAAGCCATAAAGGCAACAGGAGCCACTCACCCCACGCTCTTTTCCATCTCCTCCTCCTCGTTTTTCTCCTCCTCCTCCTCTTCCTCCTCCCCCTCCTTGGCAGTGCTCAGGGAGCACAACCACAACCTGGGAGGAAGAAATTCATTAGGTGAAGTCCAAAAAGTGCGTCTAAATCTCTCCAAGAGGCTGCCAGCCTCCACAACCCCTTTGGCTCGAGATGCTCTCCCTCCATCCCCCAGCCAACACCCCTAGGGGTGGACACACTAGAGTCCACTCGCCACTCATATTTGTGTCTGTGGCTTCAAGTGATTGATAGGAAGAACAGCAAAAAGGTTGAGAACACAAAACTGGAGTCTTCGAGCCTTCAAATTCTCCTTGGCATATGGGGAGATGATGTCTTTAGGGGTCATTTGCTGCTGATTTTGCCCAAAACCTCTCTGCTAATGCTAAATCCACCCTCCAGGACAGGAGCTACCCACAGATTTTCAGGCTCCTATACTAAGGAGAAAAAATCTGAAAATGTTTTTATTACATGTCCAGTATTTTCTGGCTGAGCAGAACAGAGCTCTGCTGAGTGAACATGGCTCTGACCATCGCTTGTGCTTCGTGCAGGTGAGCATTGCCTGTCTCAGAGTTGAGGACTGCTGTGCTTGCCCTCCCCTGAATTTATGCCGAGATCAAGGAGTATTTTGGAGGGCTCCCAAACCCTTTTGGGAGGGTGCATGGACACCTCTCACCCCCCGGCTGAAATGCAGCCCCCTCCTGGCTCTGAACACAATGCCCAGCCCTTGGGATGGCTTCTTCTTTTGGAAGAAGTAGGAGGAATTATATCAAGAAAACTCATTTCCAAATGTCATGACAGCTGGATGCACAGTTGATGGGAACAAGGTTCAAGCCTTCTTGCCCTAGGGACAAAATCTGCTTACAGAAAGCCTAAGCAGAGCATTCTTCAGCTGCCCTTTGCAGGTCAATGTGAAGCATGGCGTTCCTGCCTCTGCCACTATCTGCCCCAACCCATATCTCAACACCGGAAGAAAAAGCTGTTTTCCCTAACACATATTTGTGTCCTTCTGGTGCCTCCCTCCTTGGAAACAGGCACCTCAGCTGTTCACTGACAAAGATTGTGTTCATCCCCTCCGTGGCCACCAAGCCAGGGGTTAGAGAGCACGTAAAGCTGCTTACCAACAGCACTTCCTTTCTCCTACCTGTTTTCTTCTTCCTGAGGTTCCTCCTCTATGGTGGGAAGGGGATGAGCACCTGCCACCAGCTCAGCTTCACGACCCCAGGCAATCATCCTGCAGGTGGCTTCATTAATCCAGTCATCATCAATCTCTCCCAGGACAAGTCTGGTCTCCTCAGGTTCCGCAGGGACAATACAAACTGAAATGGGAATAGGGAAAGGGAGGCAATGAAGCGAGTGGCACGTTGTTGAGAAGCCAGGAGTGGAGCCAGGGCAGATGTCACATTTTAGGTGTTCAATGCAGAGGTGCTGCTGCATGGCAGAGCTGAAGCACCTCTCACCCTATATAGATCTCTGCAGCCCCAGCATCCCAGAGCTGTGCCAAACAGATGTCTTGAGCATTGTTGCTGGAAGGAACAAGGGAATTTACCATTTTGTGCCAAGCACATCCAAAGCCTTATGAAAACTACAACTCGTTGCATACAGATACCTGTTGGCTTCCCCACACAGGGAGCAACCTCTACCAGCAGGCAATTTGGCCCATTTCCAGGCCACAATTTGGCTCTCCTTGCCAGAAGCAGCTGTGGGAAGAGCCCAAAGTCTTCCCCCTCTGCAAACCCAGAGTGGAAATGCTGCACTAGCACAGCCCCAGGGCCCTGGCTTTGCAGAACAAGACTCCATCCTGAATCCGTGTTGGGACACCCTCAGCACTGAGCCGCATCTGCTCCCAACACTCCCTGGGACACAGTATAGGAAGCACTTGACATGCCCACCACCTCCCTGCACTGCTGGGGAAAAACCCATGGTGGGTTATTGGAGACACTGTTGGACAAGCTGCAAAGCGGAGATCATGAGTGTGACCCACAACCAGTCCTCTCCGTGTCCCAGGACTACCCTCCCTACCAGGTTAGGCACATGGGAGAAACAAGAGGAGGAAGCGCATCCACATACTGTAAAAAAACAGTTTATTTTGAGGTCTGATTAACAAAAAAAACCTTACACAGTAAAACTAATGGGAAATGTGTGAATTCAACTACAGAAAGGCAGGAAGCCCACCCATGGTCAGCTCTGTGCCACATCTACCCACCCCACGGTGCCCACACTGCTTTTAGCCCATTCCCTCAAGATTTCCATTAATTAAGACACAGGACAGCAATCCTGGAGATGGCTTTTAAAACACAGCATAGCTTTTGGATACATTATATGAAAATGGGGGATACCTCTGAGCCGGAGATAGGACCTGAGGTTCTTTCCCTGCTGGGACACTCTTGCCACTGTGGTTAGCCCTGTGAGCTTCTGAAGAGCAGTAGTTGGAGGTAAGGAGAGTCTGGGGTAAGTTCTCCCATGAGGAGAGCCTGGGTAGAGGCTTTTAACCATTAACCTATTCACCTAGAGATTAACCTCATCCACCTGCATCTGCTGCTGCAAACCACAGCCCTTTCCACTTGCTGGGAGAAAACACTCAGTTAATGGAAGAAAAGCAACAAGAAGCTGACGAGAGCTTAAAGAGCTTTATAACATTACACCTCAGAGGCTGAAGTTGACTGCAGGTCACAGGAATGACTGTTCAGATGCTAGAGGGGTTTGAAAGGGCCAGGAGTGCTGGGAGGCTGCAGCAAGAAGGTTCCTGCCTCTGAGGTGTCCCTTTTCTACCCTTCTATAAATTACAGCTCCCATCTTGTAGGCAACATCCTGCAAAACCAATAGCTCCAATTCCTGGAGTCAAGAAGGAGCCGGGATGGGACAGCCCTGGGAAGTGGGGACACAGCCAGCCTCTGGTCCCTGCTGTGCTGGCCAGGAAGGAGCTAGAGACCATTTGCAGATTCCCCTTTACTTTTCCTCCCCAGCTAGGCTTTTCTCCTCAGGTTGGTTTCATTTTGTTGTGGGTAGGGCTGGCTTGTCACAGTCTTGATTTTCCGTTTGTTTCAGAGGCACTAAGCCCCTTTGCCCCCTGAAACAAAAGGAGAAGGAAAACATTAATGACTGTGCTGGCAGTTTGGTGCCGGAGAAGACCTCTTGTTTGACCCAATCACTCCCTTAATCAGACAGATTATGTGCCTTTGAGATGCCTCAAGGCACCAAAGCCAGCTGTAATACAAGCCAGCTGCCTGCAAAGGGTGCAACTGCCCTGCAGGTGCAGCAGCATCCCCATGGCTTTTTCTCAAGGTCCACAGCAGCGCTCAATTCTCCAGTTGTTACAGACATGCAGAGAAATGCCTTTCTGCAGGATTTCTTGCTGGCCACTTCTCCCAAGTGACTGGGGACAGGATGAGAGGGAATGGCCTCAAGCTCTGCCAGGGGAGGTTCAGGCTGAACATTAGGAAAAATAATTGGGCACTGGAACAGGCTGCCCAGGGAGGTGGTTGAGTCACTTTCCCTGGAGGTGGTTAAGGGACAGGTGGACAAAGTACTGAGGGACATGGTTAGTGATTGATGGGAATGGTTGGACTCAATGATCCAGTGGGTCTTTTCCAACCTGGTGACTCTAAGATACTATGAATTCCCCTGTAATCCTTTGATCAAATCTACCAGCTTTGCAAACAGTGTCCAGCACAGCTTGAGGACAGACCTCCACATCAGCACTAACCTCCAAACCCAAGTGCCAACGGTGTGGGATGCTGCACTTGGAAACTCCCATGGCCTGAGTTTTATGGAGCCTGCACCACAAGCCCAGAAGATCTGCTCCTGCTACTCAAGCAGCAACAGCCTCTTGTGGCTTCCCCACAGGATTTCAGGGCCACCTGAACTGGTACCCATGGTGGACCAGGTGATAAAAGCTGTCAGCAGACTCTCTTCCCAATAATTTTTCTGACCTCGAGAAGCAAAAGGGCACGGTAAGACGGAACAATCACTTACTTTCCTCCACAGGAGTCGAGCTTGCTGTGGCCACTCCCTGCCAGGAGGAAAACAGAAAAATGAGACATTGCCCACTTTCAGTAAACTTAAACTATTACTCTAAATGCTCCATTTTCAATAGACTTGGCCATTTTATCTTAAATACCCCATGTAGTTTCTAGGGGCATGTCAGATGGCTTGGCCATGGGCACAAGCATCCTCACACATGATGTAAAGGGCAGGAGCACATCAGTGAGCTCGCCTGGGTGCAAGGGGAGGAAAGGAGAGTGGGTAAAGCTGCTGATGCTTCTTGTTAGAGTTGAACCACACTTGAGTCTAATACCAGGTCCAGATACCAGCTGGTGCAGCACAGAAATGCAAGGAAACAGCAAAGAAAACATACACCGTGGACTCTCTTACTGCTTAGAGGCCAAATTCCAGTTTTCATCAATGAAGTAGGTTGGAGGGGTTGTTTTCTTGAAGGAGTTGGGTGACAGCCTAAACCACAGTAGATTCTGGCACTGATCTGGTGGCACCTGCATAGCAGGGGCACCCTCCCCACCCAGCACGTGGTGTACACGCACCCTTCGACTCTCCAGCAGACACCATACCTGTGTGTCCTGCTTCTCCCTGCTCACTGGCTGTGGCATCACCTTCTCCAGCCCCTGGACCAACCAGGCAAACACTCTGGTGATCAGAAGCCACCGTTAGATGCGGCAACCAGAGCTTTTGCTCGCACAGCAGCCACCAACACAGAAGTTGCCGCTATGGTTACCTGCTGCCGTCCCCAGCCAGGGACCGAGGGATGAGGGTGGTCGCTGGCTCCGGCTGCCCTTCAGCAGCTGCTGGCTCCATGGCTCTCTGGGTGCTCTGTGCAGCTGAAACGTTGCTTTTTAACTTTGCCTGCTTTTTAGCCTCTTTCATGCTTGCTCAGGTTTATTGAGAAAGAGAAGGGGAGCAGGCAACACAGTAGTCATCTTATAAATTGTTGGGGAAGGGGAACAAGTGAGGAAGGGTCACTGAGGGACAAGCCTGGGGGACATCCCTGGGACAAAATCATGGGTGGTTTGGGGATAGGCATGGTGGTGGGGCAGTGCTGTGATGCCAGGACTTGGTGTGCCCACCGCAGGGCACAGGGATGATGGGGAGCCCCAGCACGGGTGCCTGTCCACACCCGTGTTCTCAAAGACAGAGTGACCCCTCTGAAAGGGCCACTCAGGGAAGGGGGGTCACTCACCTCCCACCACGGCTTCACTCTTCCGCTCTTTGGGTTCTGGCTGCAGACGGACAGAGGGAGGGATAGATGTGGCAAAGCACCAGCTGTGGCCCCACACCACCCTGGAGGGACACGTCCCCCACCTCAAGAGGACCCATGCGCACAACCCCACACATCCTCCACCACAGTTTCTGCCCCATTGCCTTGAGAAGGACAATTAAACCCAGACACCAGCATTGCCAGCACCAGAGGTCCTGAACAGAGGGTCCCCACAGGCTGCAGCCAAGTCAAGGAGCATCAGGACAGCATCCCAAGGCCTCCCTTTCACTCTGCTAAATTTCCCCTGGGGGTTTCCTCCCCGGGGTCCCAGCTGGGGGGTGCAGGAGGATGGGGAGCACTTCTGCCTGGAAGCCCCTGCTTCCCGCAGCCAGGCAGGGCTCACCTCTGGCTTTTTCAGCACCTCAGGCTGAGGCACCATCCTCTCAAAGCCCTGCACCAGCCAGTTGAGCACCCGCGCTCCAGCCCTGTGGGAAGAGCACACAGCGGTCAGGGAGCTCATTCTGCATCCCTCCTGCCTGCATCCCCTCTCTCATACTCCCCAGGGACCCACCACTCCTCTGTGCCAGTATCTGGGCCGGTCTCAGCCTCACAGTCGTCCAGTTCTTCCTCCTCCGGATCAAAGGGGGTTATTTCTGGAAGAAGAGCAGTGCTGCAGGGACTCAGGGAGAGCAAGGACCCGCACTGCTGGGAGCTCCTGGTGTCCCCATCAACCAGCTCAACGGGCCAATAGCACCAGCATCACCAGCTGCGGAGGTGGGATGGGGGATGTAGGAGTCCCAGAAAGATCCCCAGGATGCTGCAAGCTGAGGACTCCTAGCTCTCCTTACCCAGAGCATCCTCTTCCTCATCCTTGATGGTCTGGACCTCTGTCTGAAAAGCCAAACAGAATATTACCCTCCAAGCAGCTGAGTGGAGCTCATCTCACCTGGTGGGGAGGGAAAACTGCCCTTTCATCAAGGACAGATGAAGACAGAAACCCATGCAGGACAGGGTTAGTGCTCCCAGTTAGAACTGGGAGAGTGGTAGGAAGGGAGAGAAAAGAAGAAAAAGGGGGAAAAAGGGGGCTAAAAGCCCAAATACACTGGACCATTGCCCAGATCTGCCACCTACCTGATCAGGAACGTCGATACTTGTCTCAAAGCTCTTCCCCAGTGCCTGTAGTGTCCCTGGGGCTGGGACTGGCTGGGGAATCACCTTCTCCAGCCCCTGGGAGAGCCAGGAGAGCACACTGCTCCCCACACTGCCAGGGAAGAGAGTGAGTCAGGCTGGGATCCCCCATTCCAGGCATCCAGTCCCCAGACAAAAGCAAAAACCCAAGTAAACCACATTGCAACCTGGAGGATGCAAGAGCAATACCTCTCAAACACAGAGCCTGGCTCCTCAGGGACTGCAAATTCCACCTTCTTTTTAATTTCTTCAATGACAGCAGGGGAAAAAAAAAAAAAGAAAACTCCCATCACCATTCCAGCAGCCAGGCATGGAGAGGGGATCTGCCAGCACGTCCCTCTGTTGTGCCTTACCCTCGATGTGTGCATGGTCATCAGCATGCCTAGAGCCACTGGCCTTTCCTGCCGGTGCCTTCAGGATAAAAGGCAGAAAGTGTCCAAGAATGAGGTGCAAGGGACATACTGTGCTGCTCAAAGGTGGCTGCAAACCCCATGGTCTCCCCATCCTTTCTGCCGGCTCCCAGCAGCTCAGAATTGGGACACGTGTTGACTTCCACCCCTCCCAGGGACGCTATGGAGCATTTCTTGGTGCCATAGGCTGGACACAGAGGCACCAGGTGTGTCTCCACCATGCTCCCGGGGTCCACTGTACCTCCCAAACAGGTTCTCTGCTCACCTTAGCTGGCTCTGGGTCCTGCACCGGAGCTGGGGGGGTCTTCTCCGTCAGTTGGGGCACAGGGGGCTGGGGAATCACCCGCTCAATCCAACCCAGCATCCTGCTGCCTGCAGGTGGCAAGGAGGGGTCTCCCACTGGTGAGAGGCCAGTAGCAGCAGTGTATGCTCCCCAGGGAATACAGGGTGCACCAGCTCACGCGTTGTCCCCAGAGCAGCCCAAAAAGATCGTTGGTGTCCTTCTGTTTCCACGTCCTGCTTGGGAAATGCATCACTGCAGCACAGTCGGAACAGCCCAGCTCAGCCTCTGACCCCTCATTGTATTTGTGAGCAAACTACGCTCTCTATTTCAAGAGCAGCTCAGTTAAAGTTGCCTTTCCTAAAGGTAACCACTCATTTAGGGGTTTTTTTCCCCACAAATCTCCACAGCTAGGGTCACACAAGGAGAAGTGTTCATGAAGCTGTAGTAGATAGATCACAGAAACCACAATACTCTCCTCAGGGCCCTAATTTTTCATTTGAGGGATGAATAACAGCAGTAACCTGAGCAGAATTTGTTTCTGAACAAGTTCCAATCCTAACACATGTATCAACTTGTTCTACCCCTAGGAGACAACTCTGCTCCATCACCTTTCAGTCACAGCCCAGGGCCACGGTGGCTGCTGGGGCAAGACCTGCCTGGGGCTCTGAGGAGGGCAGCAAAGGCAGCCAGCACTGACTTGCTGCGGCTGCCAAGATGTTGACAGGGGAGATAAAAAGAAGATGTTGCAGAGCAGGAATTCCGCTGTTGAAGCTCCGTTTGCTCAGCCTTTTTGGGTCATCCCCACCCTTTCTTGGTGCAGCTCCCAGCAGGGATGCAGCACCAGTGAGTTGAGCGATGCTGCACATTCCCATGCCTGGGCACTGAACAAGGGCTGGGGGCTCTCACCCAGCTTAAACTGGGAAAATCTGCTGCTGCCCTTACAAAGAGCTGAGCTCTGCCCAAATTGTCCCTTCAAAGACACCTGCTCTGCTGGATGAGGGGCTCCCATGCTGCTGCTCACAGATGCCTGTAAAGGGCAAGAGAAAGCAGATCCCTGAGCTCCATCCAGCCCAGCCAGGAGACTGCACGGGAATTTTTGATCCATCCTCAGTTCTTCGTTTGCCCCGTCTTGTGCAAGCCCAGACGCTGGGTTTGGATGTGGCTGAAATATCACTCCAGCCCCCAGCACACCACAGGCAAGCTCAGCTCTCTCAGGGACTCCCACATCACAAAGCGGAACAGGGGGGCTGCAAAGCACCTCCTAGGAGGCCTGATGACCAGAAAGAAATTGCCTTTTAGCTCCCATTGGGTATAAAGGATCAAGGAGCTTTTGATGTGGCAGCATTTCCATCCATGCCAACATACACCACTGAGCACAAATAAGCCCAGAGAAAGCCTCCTCGGTGTGGAGTGAGCCCCTGCAGCACTGAGGTCTCCTCCTCCCTCAATATTAGCTTACGCAGCTGTAAAAACCTGGAGCTTAATCCTGCCCATGCCCTGGGAAGGAAAGTGGAGGGCCAGGGCCATTCCTCCAGCGCATTTGAACAAGAGAGGGGCAGAAACATTTACGGGTTCCCAAAAACTAGTTGCTGGAAGGAATAGGAATAAGAAACCAGGATTTGCCTGCAATGGCACCGAAGAGCAGGGAATCACATTCAATCCCCTGGCATTGCAGGCAGCAGCTAGTGCCACCGGCCAGCATGCCAGCTTTTCAGGGTTCGTGTCAGGGGGCAAAGCGTCCCAGACAGAGAGCAAGAAGTGGCACCTAGACCTCCCATCCCTATTTGGAGCAGGGAGCACAGTAGCCTTTTTCTCCCCTCCAGCATCAGATCAAACTCCTCCACATTACCTAGCTCCATTGCCCTTGCAGCATCACTCCCTATGAACCTGCTTCACACTCCCCTGCCATGCACCAGTTTCCCCACCACATCTCATCCTCCAGCTCCATTTCGGAGCACTGAAACCCCCCCCCCCCCCCTCCAATATATGGAGGCAGCCCCGCAGAAATTCCAGCCGTGTCCCTCACCTCCAGTGCTGCCACTTACCCCCTCACACTCCCCTGGATGCCACCTCTGCGATGCGTGGGCTCCCTTGGCCACCACAGCTTGCCACTGGCCCCTCAAACCCACCCAAATCCGCTCAGGGCTCTGCAAGGATTAGCCCAGTGCTGCCTGCAAATGGGATTACTGGCACTCAGCTGTCCTGAACGCCCCAGCTCCCAGCAGCCAGCCTGGTTTGGGTGTAGGATAGAGCAAAGAAAACCCCCAAATTAAGCAGGTTTGAGAATTCTTAAAATTCCTGGAGCAGTCAAAGCTACCCCAGTCACTCACCAGCTTTGAGCAAGCCCAGCAGCAATGTGGAGGAGGCTCTTGTCTTGCTGAGGTGCAGGTGGGTGCAGGTATGTGCAGAGAAACAGCGATGGTGCTGCTGAAACCCCAAGGAGCGATGCGAGGGTGATGTGAGCGATGAAGCTGCACCTGCAGCTCTGCCCAGGCCCCAGAGGATCTGGGGCAGGAGAAGCAGAAAATCTGTGCTGGGCTGAGTTAAGCCTCCTCTTGCTGAGCCTGCCAATTGCTGCTTGATCCGTTTACCTCTAGCCCTGCAAGACTGCCAGCCTTTCCCATCGCCCCTAATCTCAGCCATGGTCACACCCTGGAATCCTAGTACAGGCTCGACTTTACTGCAAGACATCCAAGCCAGCTTCGGTGTTTGGCCAGGGCTCCCTGGAGCAGCACTGGAACCTCCTGGCCCTATTCCTCTTTCCCAAGAGCCCCCTCCAGCCCCCTCACCAGCTTCATTGCTCTTCTCTGGACTCTCTCCAGAGCCTTAACATCCTTCTTGTGATGAGAGGCCCAGAACCGAACACAGGATTCGAGGAGTGGTCTCACCAGTGCTGAGTACAGAGGGAGAATAACCTCCCTGGACCTGCTGGTCACACCATTTCTGATACAAGCCAAGATGCCCTTGGTCACCACTGGGATGCTGCCTCCATCACCAGCCTGCAGGAACAGGGGAGCACCGAGCACCAAGCACCAAGGCAGGAGATGTTCCACCACCCAAAAAAGAAATCTCAAATTAATCTGTCAGCAACTTCAGGTGCCTGTAATTCCTGCCTCCACGAAGCATTGCAAACACTGCTCTCTGCTCTGGGAGGGATGCTGACCCCTGTGCCAGGCCCTGGCTTTGAAAGCAGGGCACAGGGACTACTGTGCAATGCCTTGAAAACACTGCATCACCAGGAAAAAACACTCCTGCAAAGACAGCAAGCTGTGGTGGGCCTAACAGACCTGCGTGCCATCTCCTGGAGAGCAGCAGTGGCTACAGGACAGATGTGTTATTAAATCAAGGCATTGCCCCTGAAGCAGTATCAGCAGTGGAAGCAGCACAGGTCCCACTTTGCAGGAGGCTGCCCAGGTCCCACCAGATAAGACAGAGCTGCCTGAAAGAGCAAAAACACAGGGACAGTTTCAAATGGTCTTTTGTAGGCTCATGAAATCCTGCAGCAAGGGGTTCAAAAAAGCAGCATCTGTTGACAGTTAAACCTGCATCTCCTCCAAGGACACTCTGAAGACATTCATCTCTGAGACAAACCTGCCTGCAAAGGTCTTCAGCTTAGTTATGCAAGTAAATGCCCAGGAGCAACTCCAGAAGGGAAGGGGAAGGTTCAGTTCCTCACCTGGGTGATGCTGCCACCACTAGTGGCACATTTGCTGAAGAACTAGTTTCTGTCCACTTCTGCTTACCTTTCATTTGCATCCCTAGCTTTTACATTTGTGGGGTAAGGCAGGAGGGATTTACCATGGCATTGTACCTGCACAGAAAACAGCTGCCAGGTAGGTAAGGTTTTCTGGAAAAACAAACAGACCTTAAGGGGCTCTTTGTATGATGATGAGAGGATGCTGCTCCCACCAACTGCTCCTGGTCTTCCCACAACCAGATCCTGGGGTTCCAGCACATGCACAGCTTTGCTGTGATTTATGGAAATCAAAGACTAGAGAGTAACAGCCCGTGTAAAGCGTCAGTGGTGCCAATGCACTTTGTTTGCCTGCCCTAAGGACACAGAGTTATTTCCTCAAACCGCAAAATTCAATTATGGGCACAGCTTAGAACTATCAGCTGTGGTTTAACTTTTCATCTTCACATGGAGATCATCCAGACAGGAACAAGAATTTGGGGCAGCTGTGAAAAGTATCACCCTTCTGCCACCAGGCATTGTCCAGCTGCCACAGAGGGACTGGCGACCTGGTATCAGCATCAGCAAAAGGGAACAGAGTCCTGCCCCTTCCACGAGATGTGGACACTCCTCCTCCTGAGCATTTCACTATAATTTAAGGAGCTATGAATGGGGCAGCCAGCCAAAAAGGGATACTGAGACATGTCCCACACACAGGATCCTGGATGAGTGCTGTCTCCACTCTTGCCCCTTATCCCATCCCATCCTCTTCCCAAACCTTCGGCCAGAAGCTTTTTTCCAGTGACCTGGAGACAGACACACATCTCACCTGGATGGGCTGCGAGATGGAGCAAGTCAGGTCATCTGCAGGTAGCGGGTTTCCCTCCTGCTATCACAGGATGGAAAGGATGCAAAAAAATCCTCTGGGAAAGTTGCATGGGGTTGAGGTCCTTGGATCACAATGTGTGTTGGCTTCTGCCTCCTAAAGAATCACTCCTCCCTGGCAGGCAGAGAATCCTGCTCGCTCTCTTCTGCCCTGAAGCCCCAGCAGCCAGTGGTGCTCTGGGGAGGGAGCAGCCCAGCTCTAGCAAGGGGCAAACCATCACTGCAGACTCTGCCTGATTGTGCTTTCAGTCCCTGAGAGCCTGCATCTCAACTTTCCATTACTAGGTAGATGAAGCACCATTTCTCCAGCAAAAAAAGTTTGAGGCAAAGAGAAAAAACACATGGAAAAAAGTATCAAGTGGAGCCAGACAGAGCACAAAGACAGACAGGTGAGGCGATGCCCAGCACACAGCCTCCACTCTAAAAATCTTACACATCCACAGAAAGGTATAAATAACTATAAATTTATTAGTAAAGCAAAACAATTTGACAATCACACAGAAGAGCGGGATGTGTTAATACAATATATATACACACATACATGGAGTATCATCTTAGAAACACATGGAGAGCAGTGTTAAAGGCACTGCAAGCCACACAAACCTCATCATCCTTATCCGCAACTTCCCATGGCCCTGGGAACTCTGCAAGAGGCATGAGTGCAGGTTAGGAGTCGAGAACCTCACCAGCCATGTAATTCCCTCGGATCCATAGCTCAGAGGCATTCAGAGGCAAGACTACGGTCCAGCCCCTACCTGTGGTCCTGCTCTCCCCACCAAGCAACCCAGGCATGCTGCAAGAGCAGCATCTCCATGTCCAGAATGGACAGTGGCTGCTGCTGGGAGAAGCCACAGAGGAACACCAGCAACTGGAGAGAAGCTGCATTCACCCAGGCTCGGAGGAGACCTACCCTCTCCAGACCTTTCCAACCTGCCATTATTGCATCTCAGCATTTACACCTGCATGTGCAGGAACCTTTCCTCAGGTGAACTTGCCACCCAATGGAGGAAGAGTCAAACTCTGAAAAACAAGGAGTTTTTGATTATTCTTAATAGCCAGGCTCTGGCTGCAGCCTGGACTTCATGGTAAATACTCAAAGGAAGCATAGCAAGTGCTCTCCACCCTCCTAACAGTGCAAGACCAGGCTTGAACATCCAGCAATGGTCCCAACCACTGTCAGAGGATGATTTCCCCCTCTCCGCTCCAGCGTGTTGGCCCCAAGACCGAAGCACGTGTGCTGTCCCACCCAGTTCACAGGGACAGAATCTGCTCCCTGGAGAGCTGGCCAGGCCATCTGGGCATACCTGTGGTCCCAGGGATGTCTGTGCCATGGCTAATTCAGTTCAGCCACCTGCCTGATGCATACAGCTACTCTGCAGGTATTCCAGGGGAACCAAAGGGTCCAACCCCATCCCAGAGCCACGACTTCTCCCTAGAAATGTCTGGCAGCCCTTCACTGACTTCGCCCTCAGCTGTGGAGAAGTGTCAAAGGGACCCACTAAAGGAACGGCCTCTCTCACCTCAGTGGCCATTTCCTACAGCTCTGCTCTGGCTCCTGGTCCTGGCTCGGACTTGCTTGACAGAGGTAGCTCTACCACAGACACTGCTAGATTCCAGCAAGATTCAGGTCCCGACCACCTGACCTCATCATCAGTGGCTCAGTATTACCTAGATCCAGCCCAGAACAGGCATTCCATTGGGGTGGAGTAGAGAACTTGTAATCAAAATGGAAAAATGGCTGAAAACCAAACCATTACTTACAACTAAAGAACCAAACAGAGGGCAAAGAAGCCTAGAACTATAAGCAAAAGAGCTGCAGAGGAGAAGGGGCTGGCACACACATAAAAGCATCCTGCAGGTAAGCAGAAGTGAAGATGGGAAAAAAGCCCAGATAACAGACTACTTTCCTCCTGGACCAAGGCAGCCAGAGGAACAGCAGCCTAGAGAAGAGGATTTATCTCCTGGACAACACCCACACCAACTTCAACCAGCCTAACCCTCCCTGCCACCTCCCCAGCCACATCCTATGCTCAAGCTGCTGCCAAAGAGAACAACCCTTTGGGAGGGACCATCCCCAGCCAGTCTGGTAAATGAGTCCTGAAGACACGCACAAGGATTTGCCACAGAGCTGACACAACACAAGCTCCAGCACAGTGACCCTCTTAGGCACCATGGGGCAAGGAGTGACATGAGAGGCCAAGGAGAGGCAGCACGAAGAAGCCAGAAAGTCTCTTGAAATAATTGTCAGAAGCAAAGTGCAGCACAGGTACAGAGTAGAAACACATTTTACTTCCAAGAGGCTTTGGCCACAACTGCTCTTTGGTTTGAAAAGGAAACATCGGGAGTTAGCAGAGAGCCCTTCATGGTGTGATGCTCAGGGGACATCAGCCCCCCAGACCAAACCCTGCCTCTTCACCCAGCACCACCTCCTGCTATTTCCATCACCTCTCACTTCACGGTAGGAAACATGACCCCAAGACACAGCAATGGAGATCGACCTGCTCTCTTAAACTGCCTGTACGCAACAAAACCGCTTCCTAGACAATCTCCCTGTAAAAATATACTCAAGACTCCCATCACTTGCCCAGCTGCCTACTCTGCACAGGTCCTCCATGCACCAGCACCGAGGTCTGACAGCAGAAGCCCAGATGAAGAGACCTATGGCCAGTCCTACTTAACGATGCTCTAAGGCTTCACCAAGATGTTTTTGAACCTGGAAGCACCTACTCACAGGCATCAGCAGACAACCTGGGTTTGTCCTCGCTGACGTTCCCGCAGCATCCCCTCTCCCCCTGCCCCAGCACAGGGCTTCAAGTGTACTGCATCAAGGATTGTCTCTCTGCCCAGGGTGTTGCTTGGCTGTTTCCACGTCCTAAGCGAAGCTGGAGCTTCTTGCCGGGACACTCGGGGCTTTCCCAGCTGCTCAGCACAAGGGAAATAGCCCCAAACAGTCCCTGTGCCCTGCTGATATCAAGGGGACAGTATGTGGCAGCTCTGTGGCCAGTGCGTGGTGTGAAGCTGTGTCAGGGCGCACCACCTCCCACTCTGCCCCAAGCACCCAAGGCTGTCCAGCCCCTCAGGCCCCTGAGGAGGGCAGAGAGGAGGGCACAGCCATCTCGGGACCATACTAACCATTTGCTAAACGCTTTCTGTAGCACCAGTAGCTGCTCCAGAAAGAAATGCAGCCAAAAAAAATCCCCTGGAGGCTCCAGCAGCCTCTATTTCACATCCTCCTCTTACTAAAGATGAGCCTCTCTGCAAGCTCCTAGATGCGGGCACTGATCCTGGTTGCCTGTGTCGTGCTGCTGAACCCCTGGCACTGGGGGACCTGCAGCAGCTGCACGGAACTGCTTCAGAAAAGAGGAGCGTGTGGCCTAAGGCTAACCTGGCTCGCCAAAGTCCCCTGCTCGCAGCCTCTGTAACCACCAAGCCCTTCTGTAAAGATAGGACTAGCCTTCCTTGGTTTTACTCCTCATTTTTCCTCCTACAGCAAAGCAAGCATACACTGAACTTACACATTAAACAGCAAAAAAATCCCAGCTACCCAGAACCAAAGAGCTCTTTAAAAATCCAAGTTATCACATCTTTTTTTTAAAAAAAAAGATCCAGTATGACATCAAGTTAAACTACAGAGTATTTTTTAATGAGTATTAACAAACTGCTTAAAAAAAAGGAAAGAAAAAGGAAAAAGAAACATGGACAGAAAACTTGGTAGGAAGTTCTACATCTTTGAGGCAGCATGAAGTAAGATAACCATCAGTTCCTCCTCCTTGGGCAGCAGAAAGCAATGTCTGCTTTAACCTCCTTAAAGCTGTGCATGAAGAAGACTGAGCCCCAGGGTCAGACCTGTCACTGAACTGTCCCAGTCTGTAATCATTCACCCAGTTCCCCCTCATCACGCTGGAAATGGAAATGAAAACCTTTCTCCACGTTTTTAGATGAGCATCCCCTATTAGCAAAGCAAGCACAGCCCAACCCTCTGCTAATCTGTCTGTATGTGTCATGGACTTTTATTAAACTTTTCCTAATCACCCATGCAGCACATGGACAACTTAGTGGCTGCTGCTCACTAATTAAAGCTCATCACCACACTCCTACCTTGTCCAGGGGCCAGATCACAGAAGGGTTGAGGCTGACAGGGACTTCTGGAGATGGAGCTGAAGCCCCTGCTTGAACAAGGGCAGCTATAGGAGGCTGTCCCACGACCGCGTCCACTCAGGGCTTGAATATCTCCACAGATGGATATGTAACATTTTAATATCTCCACAGACAGACAGGGAAAGGCTGCTGAGCAACCTAGTTGAAGCCCACCTTCAACCTCCAAGGCATCTAACTGGCATGTAATGGGTCTCTTGGTCACGAGAAGCCAGCAAAATCCTGCAGAGGAAAACACCTGAGGCTACATTGACCTTGCTAGGGGAAATTTATTTTTAAGTGATGTTTACAAGAACTGTGCAAATCCTGAAAAATACAGAAGAGGTAAAGAAAGAGTAAAAGGGTAAAACAGGACTCCCACAAGAGGGAAAAAAAAATATACTCCTCCTTTAGCCACTGCTAACCTTCACCTCCCCGCAAAACTGAGCCTGCAGGCCAGAAAGGATTCTCCTAGGTTGCTCTGACTCCCCTCAGCAAATCAGACACCAACCCCCTGGGACACGGCATGGGTTACCACTGGGGATGGTAACATCTCTGTAGCTGTAGGTCATTAGTAGTGTTCGCCTCACTCTTTAGTGTTCAAACTGCCGGGGTGGCCCTTTGCCTGGTCCCCCAGACGGACGCTAACGGCCCAAGCGGTGCAAAGACAGAAAGGACCTGGGAGCTGGAGGTAAGGCTGGGCAGGAGCTAGGTCCCTCAGGAAGCTGCTCTTAAACACCAGGCTCTCACCAGGAGCAGGGCACGGAGGCTCTCCTCACCACACATTCTGGTAGTGGTGCAGCACATGCTGCTGGCAGGGACTAACGGTGGGCAGGCTTGCTCAGAACCCTTGCAGAGCGTAACAGCTAGTGACTGCAAAAGCAGCAATGCCAAAAGTGCTTTTTGGAGCTGTGCAGCCCCATGGCTTTTCCCTTTCTACACTCTAGAAAGAGGGAGAGCAGGGGAGGTTGGGACAGCCAATCAACACTAATGATATGAAATGGTCCTCTCAACTGAGCTTGGACCAAGGAAGTTCGGATATCCCAGCAGCGGAAACCTGCTACTTCCCAGCCAAGCAGCACACTCTGGGAGAGCAGAGGGCTGGTTCTGCCTTGCTCCCAAGCCCTCTCCAGGAGGAGTTACCCAGCCGTCCCCACTGATCCCAGCAGGCTGGGCAGAGAAAAGAGCCTACACACGAAGGACTGGAGCCTGCAGTGAGCAGCTGAGCTCCCAGCACTGGAACTGCAGCTACAGCATGAGCTACAGTCCAGGGGATGCCAGGCAACTACAAGCAGTGTTTCCTCTCCCCACCTCTCTCCTTTCCTCTCTATCCCTTTGAGATTTTCGCATCATCCGTCACCCCTGTGGTACAGGTGGTGTATCAACCACAGAGGCCAGAGGAAAGTTTACCTGCCTGCCCACCCTACCTCCCTTTTCCCCCCAAACTCCCTGGAGGCCGTCTACAACTGAGGAGAGGGAAGGGGAGGCCGAGGCTCAGGAGCATCACATGCAAGCTGAAAGCCGCCATGGGGTGGGAAGCTCATGGCAAGCAGGCAGCCACCTGGTAGGCGCCCTCGGCCGTGTGCTGGACGCTGTGCTCCTGCAGCAGGCCCAAGTCCAGGAACCGTTCCCCGCACCACATGCACTTGTACTGCTGCTCCCGGGCATGCACGCTGTGGTGCTTGTTGAGGTGCTCGCGCTGCTTGAAGGCCTTCTCACAGGAGGGGCACTTGTAGGGCTTCTCGCCCGTGTGCACGCGCCGGTGGCGCTGCAGGTCCGAGGCATACTTGAACCGCTTTTCACAGTCAGGGCACTTGAGGGGCTTCTCGCGGGCCGGGTCACAGCGGTGCTGCACGAACTCGGAAGAGGAGAAGAAACGTCTCTCGCAGAGCGTGCACTTGAGCGGCTTCTCAGCACAGTGGGCCAGCTGGTGCTTCTGCAGAGCCGAGGCCCGCTTGTAGGACTTGTTGCACACCGCACACTTGAAGGGCCGCTCTGCGTTCTGCACGCATTTGTGCCGCAGCAGCTCGGAGGACTGGTTGAAGCCCTTCTGGCACACGTTGCACTTGAAGAGGTTTTCTATGCCATGCACGTGCTGGTGGTAGACCAAGTGCGAGGGCTGCACGAAGCCTTTCTCACACAGGTTGCACTTAAAGGGCTCCTCGGCCTTATGCGTGCGGCGATGGCGCATGAGCGCGTACTGTTGCTTGAAGCTCATCTGGCAGAGGTCACACTTGAAGGGTCGCTCCTCGCTGTGCGTACGCTCATGCTGCCGCAGGTCCGAGGGACGCTTGAAGGCCTTCTGGCACTCACCGCAGCGGAAGGGCCGTTCCCCGCTGGGTGTACAGGGGTGCTGCAGCAGCTCCGACGACTCCTTGAAGTGCAGCTCACAGACATTGCATTTAAAGAGATGCTCTCCCGAGTGCGCGTACATGTGGCGTACCAGGTGGGAGCGGTGCTTGAAGGTCTTCTCGCACACCGTGCACTTGTAGGGCCGCTCCGAGCTGTGTGTCCGTTTGTGGTGCACCAGGTGGGACGACTGGCTGAAGCTCTTGTCGCACAGCGTGCACTTGTACGGTTTCTCACCTGTGTGGATGCGCTCGTGCCGGGACAGCTCCGAGAGGTGCTTGAACGTCTTCTGACATATGGAACAGCTGTAGGGCTTCTCCGAGGGGTCGAGAGGCTGCGAATGCTCTGCCTCGGGAGGCTTGTAGGTCTTCTCACAGATAGAGCACTTCATGGCGTTGCCATTGTGGACGTTGTGGTGCTGCGCCAGCGAGGTCAGGAGAGAGAAGCCCATCTTGCAGACACCGCACACAAAGGGCTTCTGCTCCACTTGGATGCACTGGTGTTCGAGGAGGTCGGTGGCCTGGTGGAAGATCTTCAGGCACTGGGTACACTGGAAAGAGCGGTCATGGCCTGGCAAGCACTGGTGCTCATGGGGGTTGGGGAGGTGAGCGAGGTCGTGGCCACACACACCGCATTTGTGAGACAGCTCCCCAGCCTGGAGGGAGGCGTGCTGGTGGTGTTGCAGATTGGGGTCCGTCTGGAGCAGGATACCGTAGACAGCACAGCCCAAGGGGTTGTCAGCAGTGCTGGGTGGGATGGAGTGTTCTGGGAGGGTGGCTGCCCCAGTGTGGTGCTGCTGCGGAGGCTGTTGCGGTTGCTGCTGTTGTTGCTGCCAGCTTTCTGACATGCTTGTGAAAAAAAAATGGGATTTTAGCAGTGACAGCTTCAGCTTCTTGGCTGAAAGGGTTCAAGTTAAAACAAAAATCCAAAGTAACCAAGATCCTTATTCCCTGTAGTTTATCTGCTGAAATGGAGGATAGAAAATCCAGCCCACAGTCAGGATCCTGGGAGGCAAAGTGGAGACTGAGACTCCACAGTCTCCTCTTTATATCAGCACAAGTTCTTCATGAACTGGTTTGGTTTGGCTTTTCCTTTTTTTGGATAAAAGAAGAGGAGGCAGCAGCAAGTGCCTTGAAGACAAGTGGGGGCCTTCGAGCCGGTTGGGCTGTGTTCACATTTGGAAAGGGCAAGGGAGGCAGCCCAGGGAGCAGCACTCTCTGCAAGGAAGAAGACAGCTCTATGTCAGGTCTCAGAGGAAAGAGAGGTCAAGTCTCTAGTCAATCTGACCCCACACCTCACTTTGAAAACCCTCTTGTGTCCCCGCAAGGCTACCGGGAAGCCTACTCAGGGGAAGGTTTGCCCTCAGTGTTACTTGCCTGCAGGCAAACCACAGAACCCGCAGGTATTTTGCACAACACTCTTTGGAGATAGAGGAATCATTAAAGTAATGGCTTAGCTGAGCCTCCTACCAAACCATGGCCTGAAAGTACACAGACACCAACGACCTACAGAGGTGCTGCCTGCCCTTACTACAGGGCATCGCAAGGGTTCTGGGCACTGAAAAATTCCAGTCTTTCTAAAGGTGTCCAGTAAAAGCTGGTATCGACTTTGAGAAGATCAAAAGCCACCAGTGAGCAGCAGACAACACGAATGCCAACACACTTCAAGAGAGAGGAAGAGACCAGGGCTTGGAGAGACGGAGCAGCAAGTGCTGTTGGGCTACAAGCCCCTAACCCTGCACACCCATCTCTGCACCAAACCACTCACCCTCACTCAGAGTAAGTTCAACCTTGGTCTTCCAGGAAGGCATTGGTTGTAGTTAAAACTAAGCCATAAGGAGCATCTGAGAAACCCACCTCCCAGTAACCCACCTCCCCCATGCTTAGCTGAGGCCAGACTGTGCCCCACAGATACAGCAGCGCCAGATTGTGCTTCTGCTCATGGGGACACTGCTGCACTGCTCTTGTGCCCGTGAGGACACAAGCGTTACTTTGTCCACCAGCAGTAAAACACCCAAAGGCCCCAGATGCAGCCCTGCGGGTGCACAGGATCCCCTTCTCCCACGTAGCTCACCTTGGCTGTGACACAAAGGGAGGGCTCGCAATCGAGATACCTGCCACCTGAGGGGGACGGGACACACAACTTCAGCACGGGCCACCTGCCCTGCCCCTGTGGACACCTTCCCCACAGATACCTTCCCATGGACATCTCCCCATGGGTAACCTCCCAGTGGACATCTAATGGACAACTTTCCAATGGACATCTCCCCACACATACCTCCCCATGGACAACTTCCAACAGACATCGCCCCACGGACATTCTCCCCACAGACACCTTCGCACGGACATCTCCCCATGGACAATCTTCCAACAGACATCACCCCACGGGCATTCTCCCCACGGACATCTCCCCATGGCCAACCTTCCAACAGGCATCTCCCCATGGACACTCTCCCCACGAATACCTTCCCATGGACACCTTCCCACAGACACCTCCCCAAGGATACCTCCCCCCGGACATCTCCTCATGGATAACCTTCCCATGGACACCCTCCCCCCGGCCCGCTCCCGGCGGCGGGTCCCCGCGGGCCTCCTCCATCCCGGCCGAGGGGCGCAGGGGCCGCCAGGCGATACCGACCTTGTTCCCCTTGCGCCGCTGGCCCCGGCGGCTCCGCCCGTCCTTAGCGCATCCCCGGGGGCGGCGGCCTCGCTCGGGGCGCGGGCGAGCAAGTCTCCTCAAAGTGCGGGGCCGGCCCGCCCGGGGCTCCCGCCGCGGCCCATCGCGCCGCCCGCCGCCTCCCCGCCCGCCCAGGCCCCACACAAAGGGCGGCGGCGGCCCCCGAGCGGCGGGAACGGGAGGAGGAGGAGGAGGAGAGGCCGGTGGCGGGCGAGGCCGCGGGAGGAGCGGAGCGGCGCGGAGCGGCGGCGGCGGAGGAGGAGGAGGCGGGGCGGGGCGCGCGGCCGCCCCCTGCCGGGCGGCGCCGGGAACGCAGCGGCCAGAGCGAGTACTGCACCCCGCGGCACCGGCAGCGCGTTGAGGCGGCTGCCACCTGCTGCCCAGAGCTGGTATTGCACACCCCGCGAAGGGGCAATGCGGGGAAGGCGCTGCCACCTGCCGGCCAGAGTCGATACTGCACACCAGAGGCACGGGCAACGCGTGGAGGCGGCTGCCACCTGCCGACTAGAGCTGGTACTGCACTCCCGTGGAG